>JAJTUV010002969.1:0-183594 GCA_021653895.1 Mastomys natalensis
TTTTACCACCCAACAGAAAGAGAAACATATAAGATAGAAGAATTCTTATGAAAAATTAGTGCCCAAGGAGATCCAAATAAAAACCCCCCCTTTAAATCACCCCCAATTCTAGAGGCCACTGTCAGATTTATCTCCCGTCTTGATTGGCTCTCCCAAAAAAAGCTGTCTGGGTCCCACATGGCCTTTTAAAGGGGAGAAACTTAGAGCCCTCAAAGAACTTTAAAGAACAGCTGTCTCTAAAACACATCCGCCCCTCCCCAGTACATGGAACAGCCCTGTTTTGCTATAAAAAGAGCTCAGGGGTTGGAGACTATTACAAGACTTGAGGACAATTAATAAAACCTGCGAATTGGGACTCCCCGCAAAGGGGGCTACCCCACATCCAGCCATTCCTTCCAATGTTCCCCAAATTTGCATAGACATAAAGACTGTTTTTTTCCCCATCCTCTCTCACCCCCGGACTGTGAACACTTTGCATTCAGTGACCCCATTAACAACCTGGCCCAGCCTCACAATTGATGGGGTGTTCTTCCCCCCGGGAAGGCTAACAATCCTACCATTTGTCAGGAGACTGTAGCCACTGCTTAAACCCTTTTAGCAAAGGATTCAATGTTTATCATTACATGGATGACATTTTTTTATGGGGGGGGGGGGGCCTCTACCTACCCCTCCCAACTTAAAGACCCGCTAATATCTTCCCTATCTGCTCTAAATTAAAATAGCCCCTCACAAAATCCAAAATATTTTTCCCATTGCATTTTTAGGAACAGAGATCCCCTTATTCAATATGCCCCCTCAAACCCACCCTTTCCTTCCTCAAAAATTAACTTACCCCCCTCCAGAGCTTTTTTGGGGAACCTTTTAATTGGCTTCAACCCGGCTCCACTTCCCACAAGCACCCTTCAAAAACCCCTCTTTAACCTCCGAAAGGGGAAAAAAGGTCCCTCCCCCCAAGGCACTGCCCCAAAGCAGTCCAAAACCCTAAAATCTTCAATTCAGCCCTAAGATATGGCTCTTGCTAGATATGACCCAACAATACCTGTACATCCCTTATCTTTTAAATTCTCCCCCACCCTTGTAGGAGCCCTTTACCAGCCACAAGCGTTTCTAGAATGCTCCAAACCCCGATGGGTATTTTCAAACCCCCATTTTAAATGAAGTGGCACTCACCAAATGATTAAAAATGGCAGTGATAGAGCCTTACAAACCCTAGGAAAAGAACCTGATTTTCTTGTCACCTCTTTCTCCCTCTCCGAGTTTTAGTGGCTAATCAAAAAACATTCCCACTTCGCTATCAGCTTAATAGGGTTCCCAGGAAAATGACAATCATTATCCTGTGAAAAATGAGCCTGCCCTCCTTTGTTATGATGGCTACCCCCAAAAATTCTCCAAGATCCATCGCAGGAGCTCCCCTTTATATTTACTGATGAGGGAAAGGGGGGCTGCAGCTGTAAATACTACTTCCTAAGATGACCCCTACCTCCAATTCAAAGAACTCCCCCACCACTCCCCCAATACAAAGAACTATATGTTATTTACCCAGCTTTAAAAGTATCAAGGGCCCCCTTAGCCGCTTTTCAGACAGTGGGAATATGCTGTCAAAAATTTTCTTCCTGGTTGTCAAGAAAATTTATCAAACTAGATGAAACCCACTATCCCCTCTACCAACGATCTCTGCCCCCTAGAGGAGAGGCCTCCCTTATCTATATCCAGCACATCCATCTCACAGAGCCTGCCAGGTCCTTTTTTGAGGGGAAATGCACTCGCTGACCAAACGCCCCCCCAAAAGAGCATTCATAGCCTCCACTGAGCAAGCAGACCCAATTTTTATTCACGCACACACACAAATCTCAAGGGGCTTATCCCCTTCCCCCCCATCCCCCTTCCTCAGCTCCAAAGGATAAAAAAACCTGTGCCTCTTGTGTGTCCCCTCTTAAACCCCCCCAGCTTTACAAACCATGGGCACTAATCCCCGAGGCCTCAAATCTAATGCCTTATGGCAAATTGATGTTACCCATGTTCCCCAATTTGGAAGACAAAAATATTTTTCATAACCGTAGATACCTACTCACATTTTATATGGGCTACAGCCCAGACCAGTGAAAACTCTAAAAGGCTAATTTACCATACGTTCTCCACCTTTGCCATTATGGGCATTCTTCAACAGATAAAAACGACAATGGCCCTGCTTCACTAGCTCTCAATTTAAAACTTTCTGCGCACACTGGGAAATTGCCCATCATACAAGAATTCCCCACAACCCTCATGGTCAAGGAATAATAGAAAGAACACACCAGACCCTGAAGGCCCAACTCCTGAAACAACAAACCACCACTTATCCCCAATGTACAATTAATGATGGCCCTGACTACTCTAAACATATTTAACATCTACAAAACCTCCAGACACCCTCCTATTTCCCTCCATTGGCACACACCAAAATTAGCTCCCCCTATCCTAGTATGATGGCAAGACCCTTTAGATGGAATTTGGAAGGGACCAGAACCCCTCCTTACAACCGGGAGGGGTTTCGCTTGTGTCTTTCCACAGGACCAGCCCAAGCCTATCTGAGTCCCTGCCAGAAATGTCCAACACCACCCCACCAACCAAGAAGATGGCCCACCTCTCACTGACAAGATCAAGAACCAAGGAAGGGGAGGAGAAGACAAAGGAGACATCGTACCCTGAGGAGCAGAAGGATCTACTGGAAGGACATCCATGACCTGATGACAGCTACCCAGGCCATGTGTCCTCCACAAGCCCCCCCTCCATTCTCTTGGCAGTTTTTGTCATCCTTCACGCTAACTCTGCTACTGTCCACCCTCTCCTTAGCCTTCCCAACACCTACTGTTGGAGATTCTATGCTAGGGAAACCTACAACGGTCACAACAAAGTTATAGGAACCCAGGACTGCCCACTTGAAGGATGTTGAACCAGGATTGAGATTCCCCTGCACCCGGAATCTATCTCCACTATCCCCAGCCCTTTTCTCTGCTTTCCTTACCGAAACACAGGTGAATGTCTCCAGGAGGTCTCCACATATAGAGGTTGCAGATATTGGAGCTGCAGGATGGAATCCACCAGCCATTGTGGCACCATGTTCACCAACCTTAAAACTCATTTTCACTTTCTATCAGTGATCCATGGAATGAACATTGCGAACCAGAGTCATGGGTAAACTCTACCCCAATAGCTATGCCAGATACCCAGTAGATGACCTACATGTCTCCTGTGAATTTGTCCCTGCCCCCAAATCTGCCTTTACCCATGCTATATTATCCAACAAGAAAACCAGTCTCAGGAGGAACTACAAGCTACCCACTCCTGGCTACAGTACACCCAATATGCAGCAGACCTCCTTCCCCTTAATGACTCACCCCCAAATTTTTCCCAATGCTTTTTCTGTGCCTCTCTCTCCCGACCAAATTATTAACAGCTGTTCCTATTAACTTTTCCCTTTACGACCTCCACGGACCCCTGCCCACGAGGAAAACACAGGATATTCCTCTCTTCGACCTAACCCCACCTCTTTCTTGTAGGGCCCTCCTCAAAACCCCATCTCACATGTGTCCATGACATCACCATCACCAAATCAGTATGTGTTAGCCCTCCTGCCTCCTCTGGTGCAAGGACACTACAGGTGCCTGTATCAACCCTCATTTTCAGGGGCCTGTGCCCCTGTGATTGTTGTCCCCCAGGTCTATCTCTATGAACCCGAAGAACTCACCTTGCAGATGGAGGAAGCCAAAAGAAGAGAGAGATCTTCATTCCTCTGCTCATTGGACTAGGCCTTGCTGTTTCACTTGGTGCTACTGGAACTGTTGGAGCACTCTTGTCCAAACACAACATCTGGCTGGCAACTTCTAGGACAAGCTTGACCAGGCCATGGCCTCTACTACAGATAGCCTTGAATCCCTCCAATGCCAGATAACCTGTTTAACAGGAGTTGCTCTCCAAAACCTGAGGGCCCTAGACTTGATGACTGCTGAACAAGGGGGGACTTGTGTTTTGCTGGAGGAGAATGTTGCTTCTATGTCAATGAATCTGGGCTGGTAGAACAAGATGTACAAATGCTCAAACAGCACCGGGGAACCTCCAGACATGCTATGTTCCCAACACCCCTAACCCTCGGTACTCTAACTCCTTGATGGCTTGGACTCTTCCCCTCCTTGACCCCATACTAGCCATTGGAGCCTTGCTTCTCTTGGCACCCTGCCTCATTCAGTTTCTAAAACAAAAGATGAGTAGCATTGCAAAAGTGACTACAAATCAGGTCTTGGTTCAGTATCAAACTGTTCCCAACATAGGAGACACTTATTGTGATGACACCTCTCATTTATAAAAGAAAAGAGAGGGAATTGTGGGCAGTGAGCTGTGGAAAGTCAGGTGCCTGGTTGAATGAGCTTTCAGAACTCTGGCACCCCAGATATACCCACTGGGATGGAAGGCGTTCGAGCTCTTCCAAGCCTGGCTGTCCCCGCTTCAGCCCTACACAGTCCCTCCCACAGAGAGGTCCGTGGTCATCGGGCATGTAGGAATAGCACCATCATGCAGATGAGCATTCCCAAGCTCTCAAAACAAGCCAATAGTGGGTTACCTGCCACCTACCTGCCGCCTGACTTTAACCCACCTCAAACTGTATATATATGGGCCCGACTCAAAAGTAAAGGTGTGCAAGATTCATCCTGTTGTCTGTGAGCTTCTGTCTCAGTCTCTCCCCTCTCCGCTGGCCAGCTGGTGCCTCACCGGGGCCCTTCAGAGAGCTATAACACTTTTCAAAGAGCTGTAACACTTCCCCCCCTCTCCACCGCCCCACCGGTGGCAGGGACGGCAGTGGCAGCAGCAGTGGCAGCAGCGGACCTTCTCTCTTGCACTACATTCCTCCAGACTGCTCGTGGGCAGAGGCAACCAGTGTTCACACCCGCCTTCGGAGACCCTCGTGGGACCCACCCAGAGCGGGTCCTACAAAAATGCATGGCTTGAAACTAAAAATGGATTGCATACAGAGTTATTAATTCAACAGGCTGTTGGCCAAGGACAGGTAAGACTCAGTAGCATTAGCAACCTAAGACAGAATAGAATTGCTTTTGATAATGCATATTCCATGCTGGTTAAGGAAAACATTCTTGTCAGAACAACCTAAAACAGTCTATAAACTGTTAACCTACAAACAGTCTTGTTTATAAAATAAAAAAAGGGGGAGATATGCTGAGCTTTTCTAGATCAAATTCTTGTGGGAATTTGACATCAGACCAGGAAAAAGGAAGTAATCTCAAGGCAGGAATCTGACTATGGAGCAGGGCACAGGAAATAGGCCCAGATTAAGATCATTTACATATGACTTAATCCAAAACTCAGAGCAGACTCAGCTGAGGCCTGTGTGGCATTTCTTTTGTCTTGGTCATCCAGACTAACCCCTTTAAAGGTCTTTACAGTATTTTGTTTATTTCCTTGATTG
This sequence comes from Mastomys natalensis, assembly GCA_021653895.1. Classification (NCBI taxonomy): domain Eukaryota; kingdom Metazoa; phylum Chordata; class Mammalia; order Rodentia; family Muridae; genus Mastomys; species Mastomys natalensis. The sequence continues at coordinate 5,459 of JAJTUV010002969.1, forward strand.
TTCCTTGACCCAGAACTGATCTTATTATTTTGCATGTACTTAAATGGTATAAAAGCAAACTAAGAAAAAAATAAAACCGCTTTAGCCTCAGAACTGGCTGTGGTCATGCTACAGTGTTATCTAATTCTCCTTTTCCTTTTTAATACTCACTCCTGCCCTGGAGACCCTGTTGACTTAATGAGCTGGCTTGATCAGGAGACTACATGTATACATGTGTGTGACAGCTGAAGATATAGTGTTTTCTTCAATGACTCTATTTTAAAATTTAACTATTATTATTATTATTCATTATATTTGTATGGTATTTTTCCAGTAGCACTGTGTAAATGGTTGCTGTAAAGGTCAAAAGAAGACTCTGTATCCCCTCAAATTGGAATGAGAGAAGGTAATCAATGAACTTTAATTTTATTTATTTTATTCATCCTAATAGAGGAGGAAATTCTGGCAATTTAATTTTCTCTCTGGTTTTGTGTCTTTTTATCTAATTTTTCTTGCAGCATCTGACTTTAGGAAGGCCACAACTGCCAATATGTCAAAAACAGGAAGTACAAGCACTCAAGCATATGCCTCCAATGATAATGCATGTTACTGGATTGTTGATTTTCTGGGTAGAGGCTGAATAAGCAAGAAAAACACATGTTAGAGTTGAAAGCCTCAGGTCAGAAATATACACTAATGTGCTGTTATATTGAGTAAATCCCAGGAGGCTTTGCCTGTGAATGACTGTTATTGCAGGACTGAGTATAGTTTTGGTCATTGCTGCAGTGTAAAGGATGCTAGCTTTCCTAGGACACAAATATTGAAGGGTCTGCACCAACCATGACTGATTAGAACTTTCAGGGCAAACAGGATAGATTCTCAGAAAGATTCTGTATGAGTCATCAGCTCCCTCACTGCAACCTTACTCTTCTTTTCCACACACAAGTCCTTGTGCTAGTATCAGAAACAGCCAGTGGGTATCAATGTGTACTGACATGTGGGCAGACACATAAAGAGGTTAGAGTTTGGCATAGGATGTGTTCATCAATTGTTCTCTGCTTCATTGTTAGAGATAGAGTCTCTCACTGAACCTGGAACTCACTGAATAGGTTTGGCTGTCTATCTGGCCAGTGTGCTTCTGGGATCCCTCTTAGAGCTAGCTTACAGATGTGCACCAGAAGCTCTTTCTACTTCTGCATGGATACTGGACCCAAACTCAGATCTTCATACTTACACAACAATTACTTTTGATCACTGAGCCATCTCCCTGTTTTTCACTAAGGTATTTTAACTTCCAGGTACCTATTTTCAATTAAGTATTTGACCCCAAACTCAGTGTATAGGACTTGCTTAATAATGATAACTTGATTCCTAGGGAACTTACAATAGAATTCAAAAGTAAAAATAAACTTTTTGATAGTTTTCTCTTATATAAAATCAAGTCTTCATCTCCTACTTCCTTCTTCCCCCCTCCTCCTTCTTCACATTCATCTAAATGTCAAACAGAGTAAGTGTTGGATGGAATGCAGATAAAACATCTATAAACCAGAACCCAACACCAAAATTAGTGAAATTATGTTTTTCTCTCTACAATTTCTGATGAATCAAGTTTGAGGTCTTTGCCTCATTCATTCACTTCATGTCCTCTCTTACTTGTTTAGCTCCCTCTCTTGACTTGAGTATCCTGTTTCTTCTGTTTGCCTAATGGCAAGGATGAAATGTAACCTAGAACCTGGAAAGATGGCTCAGCAATTAAGAGAGCATAACGCTCCTGCAAAAGACCTTGGATAAGTTCCTAGTACCATATCAGGCAGCCCATATGTGCCTATATCTCCATTTCTGAACGATTGGATGAACTTTTATATCCTCTGTGAATTCTGTACTACTTCACACATCCACATTCACAGATCCAAATATGTACACATAATTTAAAAGGATATTAACTTTTTCCACAAAATAAAATTTAGGCAGAGTTTAGGAAACTGTGATCCATAACTATCCTTAGCTATGAATCTCATTACCCCTGTAGACAGTGTGTGCTTAATGGTCTTCCATAGGGTAAGAGGAGGGGAAGTTCTCAAATAGAGGCTGGGATGATGAATCTTATAGATTCTCTAGATAAAACAGGAACTCTAGCACTTAAATATAAGATCTCTAAATGATATCATTTTTCAGGTAAGAATCAAACATTCTTCATGTTAATATTTTTAAGCTACCTATAAGACACTCGTTTCATAATCTTAATCTTAGCACCAGGAGTTAGGAGATGGAAGTGAGGTACTGCAGATCAGCTGAGAATGAGTCTACCTTAGGCTCCTTCAAGGTAAAAAAAAGAGTCCTTGGGTTATGTTAGTACTTACACAATACACATTGTCTAAAAGGAGCTTAGAAGGAAGAAGTAAAGCAGAATGGAATAAGTGGATTAGAGTGAGACAGACAGAAACAGATACACACACACACAGACACACACACACACACACACACACACACACACACGATGTAGGAATCTCTCTCATTTCAGTGTGGGCCCATCTTCATTCCCAGCCTCACCTGCAAGTGGAGGCAGCAGCACCAGAAGGAGTGAAAGAGAAGGTAATGGATCCTCATGACTGAAGCCTGGAGAGGTGCAGAGATGCAGAGGGACTTGAGCTCAGTGCCTTATATAGTACGAGGTGATGCCTCCTACATAGGATTCTACACTCACTAGAACACCAGAAACTACAATTATGAAACACAGAGCACCTTATCTCCCTTCTCAAGAAGTGGCCTTTTGAGAGCACACTAGTGTCCCTTATACAAATATGGTGAGTACCAGATGATTGCCTCCAACATTGCTCACCATGACCAGATTCCTGACTTACTTCTTAGATGGGAGGGACTCATGTTGTCCTGAGACAGACTTACTGGTTACAGTTGGACCTTACTTGCCTGTACCTCAGTCATTTGATTTGGTCAACTCAGAGGTTGGCAATAGGCATAGACCTCAATGGGGATCTATTTTACCTAGCTCCATTTGGGTTTGGGCACACTCAGTTGCTGGATGCAAGAGAATGTGATTCAAATCAATGTTCCCTATGCTTTCTGAGCACAGTCCATGGCCTAGTTTCATTCAGTCCAAATAAAGTTACACAAGTGTTTGATTGTCCTTATTTGCCTAACCAAGGGTTGGGAAAGCAAATTCAGGGAGTATTGGAGCCCATTACCACTACCCATAGAAAAGTTAAAACAGGTCTAGAGTAGTTTTAGTGTAGACCATTGACAAGACTGCCCTCCATGCAGATAGGATTACTGGAAAAGTCACGTTTCTGTACAAATTGATCAGTGGATTCTCACTTCAGAAAAAATTCTGGCCACTCAATAGCTAGTGCAGGAGCAATTGCAAGCTGGCTACATTGAAACTTCTAGTTACCCCTGGAAGTCAACAAAAAAAAAAAAAAAAAAAAAATAGGGCAAGAGGAGATTACTGCAAAATTTACCAAAGGTTAATGAAACTTGCAGGGCATTACAACCTGACTTAACTACACCAGCTGTCATTCCAAAAAAATAGTATAAAATTATCATAGAGTTGAAAGATTGTTTATATACTATTCCTTTGCATCATGATGACTGTGAAAGATTTGCATTTAGTGTGCCTGCTTGTAATTTAAAGGACCCATGAAGAGATATCATTGGAAAGTTTTGCCTCAGGAATGGTTAATAGCCCTACACTGTGGCAAAAATTTGTTGCTGCTTCAATACAAGAGGTTAGGACTTTGAGTACTTCTGTGTATATTATTCATTATATGGATATTTTATTATCAGGTCACTCTGAAAGAGTTTTACTGCAGTCCTTTGATCTTATACAACAAGCTTTAAAATCTTGGGGATTAGTTGTTACTCCAGAAAAGATTCAAAGACAATATCCTTTTCACTGTTTGGGCCATCACTTATATCCTAAGCAGATCATGGTACAGAAAATTCACATGAGAAAAGATAACTTACTTATTTTAAATGATTTTCAAATGTTAGGAGATATTAATTGGCTAAGAGCTCACCTTAAGCTCACCACAGAAGAGCTTAAGCCTCTGTTTGATATTTCTCAAGAGGGATGCAAATCCTAATTCCCCAAGACAAATAACTCCTGAGGGACAAATAGCTTTTCAGAAAGTAGGGGAAGCTATTAGTCAACAGTAGATACAGTAATATAGACTATAATCTATCTTGGCTGCTTGCATCCTTGCTACAACTCATGTGCCCACAGCAGTTCTTTGGCAAAAGGGACCCTTGATGTGGATTCATCTTTCTTCTTCTCCAAAGAAAGTGTTAACACCCTTTTATGAAGCTGTCATCATGTTTATACAGGATTGTAGGATAGACTTACCAAAGTATTTTGGGACAGAATCGGATGAAATATTGTTCCATATTCCAAACAGCATTAGATGGTTATTGCAGAATACTGATATTTGGCCTATTGCACCTCCAAACTTTTCAGGCAAGATTTATAATCATTATCCAAAATACAAGTTGTTACAATTTGCCTCTATGCATGTTTTTTGAATTTCTTGTAATTTACTAAATTGACTCATTCAGCACTTAGAAATTGCACTTATTGTATTTACAGATGAGTAATCTATTTGGAGGGCAATATAAGTAATTGGATCGCATGTTCATTCTCTTGAGATTCCCCCTGCTTCAGCACAAATAATTGAACTATATGCTGTTGCTACTGTTTGTGAAATGCTGAAAAACCAAGCTTTTAATTTGTATGCTGATAGCCAATATATAGCTAATGGTTTACAATTGCTTGAAACTTTCCTTTTTTTTAGATACTGCTTATTCTCAAATTTTGCAATTGTTTATACAAATACAACTTAATTTTGAGAGAACATACTGTCCCTTACTTTATACGATATTTAAGAGCTCATACTGGATTTCCTGGACCCCATAGAGAAGGCAATGCCACAGCAGATTTGCATACAAGACAGACCATAGGTTTTACACAGGCACAATTAGCCAAACAGTCTCATTTATTACATCATCAAAATAGTAACAGCTAGAGATAACTATGCTGTTTCTAGAGAATGCACAGGTCAACTTGGAAAGACTTGTCACAATGTCCTCACATTCTTCTGAAAGCACACAATGGTGTAGATCCTTGGGAACTGGTTCCTAATTAATTATGGCAAATGCACGTTACTCATTTTTCTTATTTTGGAAAATTAAAATATATACATGTCACTATTGATACCTTTTCAGGCTTTGTAATTGCAACTGCTTTAAACAGGAAAAGCAAATAAATATGTAATTCGTCATTGACTACGTAGTTTTTCTATGCTTGGTATTCCAAAAAAGATTAAAACAGATAATGGAACTGCCTATTTCAGCAGAGCATTTGAGACTTTCTGGTGACAATTTAATACTACCCATATTACTGGGATTCCTTATAATCCTCAAGGACAAGGTATTGTGGAATGAGCTCATGGAACTTTGAAACAATAGCTTTGTTTAAAAAAAAAAAAGAGTTATAATCCCATACATCAAGAAACCTTTTAAATTATGCTCTTTTTATTTAAATTTTTAAAATTTAGATTTTCATGGACGTTCAGCTGCTGAACATTTTTGGCATCCTCACACTTCCACTGTGTATGCTTCAGTGAAATGGAAGGATCCTATGACAGGACAATGGCATGGGCCTGACACTATACTCATATGGAAAGAGGGCATGTTTGTGTTTTTTCACAGGAAGAACACGGGGTTCGATGTCTCCCAGAAAAGAAAGTCCAACAAATTTAACAACCTCACCTTCCTACTGATTCTCTTTCTGAAATGATAATGGTTATCTCACATTCTGAAAACCACTAGTCCTATGTTCCTGACCCACCACTGATACACTCAGCAGTGGGATTCAGACTGAAGATTCTCATGACCAGAGAACTGAACTTCTTGGATCTCCCTGGACAGTGGAGTCAACTTAGAATAAGATAATGACTTTCAACTCATTTGTTGATGGGATTCCTGTTTGCTTGGTGGAGAATAGTACTGGTGTATTTCAGGGTTTCCTCAAATTTGGAAGAAAAACGTTTCACAAACTGTAACTCAAAGCATAGAGATAGGCATGCCTAAGCATTATGAAGGATCTGCCCTGATCCTCATGAGATGTGGCCTTGTCGGTCTGAACTCACAGAGAATGAGGAACTGGCATTTAACAAAGTGATTAGATGGAAAGAATGTTAGAGTGAACCCCAATGTGGTTTAATGTTTCCAATAAAATGTGAGTTATTGTTGGGCAGGAATCAATCAAACATTGGGCAAAGGGAGATGCCCATAGGCCATTGACAGTCAGAATCAAGCCATTTCAGCAGCATACATTGAATTTAGTTGTAGCTCTCTATGAAGTTACATTGGCTATAGAGATAATTCTGACAGGACCTGGATTTCAAGCAAGTGTTAGTGCATGTGTTAAGACTCCTAATCTTTTAATAATTGGCCATGTTAAAATTACTTTTGTGCCAGGCAGTGGTGGTGCATGCCTTAAATCCCAGCACTTGGGAAGCAGAGGCAGGTGGATTTCTGAGTTCGAGGCCAGCATGGTCTACAGAGTGAGTTCCAGTACAGCCAGGGCTACAGAGAAACCCTGTCTCAAAAACAAACAAACAAAAAAAAAAAAAAAACAGAACAAAAAAATAGTAAGTTGGGCTGATTGCACACTTCTTAATAGTGTTAGTTTATTGAAATCTGGCATGTCTATAATGGTCATTTACACACCACCAGCTTTTGTTCTATTGCCTGTGAGTATTACAGGACCCTGGTATTCTGAAAAAGGCTTACAAGTACTGGAAGAAATGAGTCAGGCTTTAAGCAGAAGCAAGAGGGCAGTGGGCTTGATTACTGCTGGCATAACAGCTTTAATTGCATTAATTGCTAGCACCACTGCTGCTGAAGTTGTTTTGACAGAAGTTAAGACAGCTACTTTTGTTAATCGTTTAGCAAAAAAAGTTACTAATGTTCTGAGTATTCAAGAGGATTTAGATAGGCATTTGGAATAACAATTTAGTGCTCTTTATGATACTATTTAAATTATTGGAGAGAGAGAGTTCAGGTTTAAGAGTAAGAAGCAATCTCAAGTGTCCATACTAACTGCCAGTGGATTTGTGTTACTTCTCAACTTTACAGTGATAATCACTGTAATTGGGAAAAAGTTCAAAGACACTTGCAGGGTATGTGGCATAATTGTAACACCTCTTTGGTGTTTTAAACTTTGCATATCGTGATTATGAATTTAAGAAAGCTGCTCTACTGAGCATTTATGTTGAACATATTGCTGATAAAATTATTCATGGCATAGGGTCAGTATTTCCATCTTGGTCAAGCTTCAAGGATGGCATATAGATTTGATCATGCTAGTCCTTCTTATCCTGAGAACACTTTTATTCCTGCCCATTGTGATAAAACTGGCCTTCAACAACATCAATATGTTGGCAGTCAAAATATATGGCTTGAAACTAAACATGGGTCGCCACACAGAGTTATTAATTTAACAACCTGGCAGCCAAGGACAGGTAAGATTCTGTACACAGCCTTAGCAACCTAAGACAGAATAGAATTGCTTTTGATAATGCATATTCCATGCTGGTTAAGGGAAGCATTCTTGCCAGAACAACCTAAGACAGGCACAGTCTTGTTTATGAAATAAAATAAGGGAAGATATGGAGAGCTTTGGGGAGGCCACTTCTTGACACTTGGTGAGAATTTGACATCGGACCAGGACAAAAGAAGAAATCTCAAGGTAGGAATCTGACTTTGGGGCAGGACTAAGGACCCAGATTAAGAACATTTATATTTGAGTTAATGCAAAGCTCAGAGCAGGCTCAGCTGAGGCATGTGTGCATTTCTTTTGTCTTGGTCATCATGACTAGCCCCTAGAAAGGTCTTTATGGATTTTGTTTATTGCCTTGTTGTGCCTTGACCAGAACTAATCTTACCATTTTGCATGTACTTAAAATGGTATGAAAGCACATTGGGAAAAAATAAAACTCCTTCAGCCTCAGAACTGGCTGGGGTCATGCTGCAGTGTTATCTAATTCTCCTTTTCCTTTTTAATACTCACTCCTGCCCTGGAGACCCTGTTGACTGACCGAGCTGGATGGTCAGGTGACTACATGTATACATGTGTGTGACAGCTGAAGGTATAGTGTTTTCTTCAATGACTCTATACTTAAAATTGTAACTATTACTGTTATTATTCATATTTGTCTGGTATTTTTTCTTGTATGTACCGTGTAAATGGTTGCATAAAGGTCTAAAGAAGGCATTGTATCTCCTGGAACTCGAATTAGAGAAGGTAATCAAAGAACTTTAATTTGGCTTGTCTTGTGCATCCTCATGGAGCAGGAAATTGTGGCCATTTATTTTTCTCGCAGGTTCGTGGTCATTTTATCTATTTTTTCTTGCAGCATCTGACTTTAGGAAGGCCACAACTGCCAATCTGATTAAAACCAGTAGTGCAAGCACCCCAGCAAAAACCTCCTTTCATCATGCATGCATGTTACTGGATTGTTGATTTTCTGGGTAAAGGCTGGTAAAAGGAAAAAAAAAAAAACACATATTAGAGTTGAAATTCTCAGGTCAGAAATATGGACGAATGTGCTGTTTTCTTGAGTAAATCCCAGCAGGCACCGCCACCCCATGTCTGTTTTGCAGAACTGAATCCATTTCTGGCCAGTATTCTGTATAAAAGGTGCTGGTATTCCTAGGACCCAAATGTTACAGGGTCTGCTCCACCCCTTATGAATGGGAACTTTCAGGGCCAACAGGTTCCATCTCAGGAAATATTCTGTGTGAGTTCATAGCTTCCTCGCTGCAGCCCTGCCTCTTATTCTCCACACACAGGTCCCTTGTGCTAAAATCAGAAACAGCCAGTGGGTATCAATCTGTACTGACATGTGTGCAGACACATAAAGAGGTTAGAGTTTGGCATAGGATGTGCTCATCAATTGTTCTTTGCTTCATTGTTAGAGATAGAGTCTCTCACTGAACCTGGAACTCACTGAGTAGGTTTGACTAGCTGTCTGGCCACTGTGCCTCTGGGATCTTTTTAGTGCTAACATTATAGATGTTCACCAGAAACTCTTCTACTTCTGCATGGATACTGGAACCCTAACTCAGATCTTCATACTTATACAACAATTACTTTTGATCAATGAGACATCTTCCTGTTTTTCACTAAGGTATTTTAACTTCCAGATACCTATTTTCAATGAAGAATTTGACCCCAAACTCAGTGTATAGGACTTGCTTAATAATGATAACTTGATTCCTAAGTAATTTCAATAGGATTCAAATGTAAAAATAAACTTTTTGATAGTTTCTCTTATGTAAAGTCAGGTCTTCTTCTCCTCCTTCCTTCTTCCCCCCTCCCTCCTTCTTCACATTCATCTAAATGTCAAACAGAGTAAGTGTTGGATGGAATGCAGATAAAACATCTATAAACCAGAACCCAACACCAAAATTAGTGAAATTATGTTTTTCTCTCTATAATTTTTGTTGGATCAAGCTTGAGGTCTTTGCTTCACTCATTCATTTCAGGTTCTCTCTTACTTGTTTAGCTCACTCATTCATTTCAGGTTCTCTCTTACCTGTTTAGCTCCCTCTCTTGAGTTTTGTGTTTCTTTTCTTCTGTTTGCCTAATATCAAGGATAAAAATGTAACTTGGAACCTGGAAAGATGGCTCAGCATTTAGGAATACATACCGTTCCTGCAGAAGACCTCAGATAAATTTCTAGTACCATATCAGGCAGCCCATATGTGCCTATATCTTCGTCTCTAAGAGATTAGATGACCTTTTATATTCTCTTTGAGATCTGTACTGCTTGGCACATACATATTCACAGATCCAAATGTGTACACATAATTTAAAAGGATATAAACTTTTTCCACAAAATAAAATTTAGGCAGAGTTTGGGAAATGTGATTCATAACTGCCCTTAGCTATGAGCCTCATTACCCCTGTAGACAGTGTGTGCTTAAGGGTTTTTCACAGGGTAAGGGCAGAGGAAGTTCCCAAATAGAGGCTGGGATGATGAACCTTAAAGATTCTCTAGACAAAACAGAGACTCTAGTACTTAAATATAAAGATTTCTAAATGAATATCATTTTTCAGGTAAGAATCAAACATTCTTCATGTTATTATTTTTATGCTACCTATAAGAAACTCATTTCATAATATTAAGCTTAGCACCAGGAATTAGGAAATGGAAGTCAGGTACTATATAGATCAATTGAGAATGAGTCTACCTTAGGCTCCTTGAAAGTAAAAAGAAAGAGTCCTTTGTTATGTTAGTACTTACATAATACACATTGTCTAAAATGATCTTAGAAGAAAGAAAGAAAACTGGAATGTAATAAGTGTATTAGAGTCAGAGAGACAGAGACAGACACACACGCAGAAAGAGACAAAAGGCACACACAGACACACAGACACACAACCACACAAGAGACACGCTGTAGGGAGCTCTCTCATTTCAGTGAGGGTCCTTTTTTCCCAGCCTCACCTGCAAGTGGAGACAGCAGCACCAGGAGGAATGAGAAGAGAGGTAATGGATCCTCATGATGAAGCCTGGTGACGTGCAGAGATGCAGAGGGACTTGAACTTAGTGCTTTATATAGTCCCAAGAGCTGCCTCCTGCATAGGATTCTACACTGACTAGAACCCCAGGAATTACAATTATGAAACACAATTTTGAAACTCTTGTTAAAGAGTGTTGCTCTGACAGCACACTCAGTGTCTCTTAGGCAAATGGGAGCAGTTCCAGATGACTTCTTCCTGAACTGCTCACCAAGAGCAGCTTCCTGTCCTACTTTTTAGTTGCAAGGGTCCCATGCTGTCCTAGGACAGACTTACTGGTTAGAGTTGGACCTTACTTGCCTGTACCTCAGACATTCGACTTGGACATCTCAGAGTCTGGCAACAGGCATAGACCTCAGTGGGATGTATTTTATCTAGTTCCGTTTGGGCTTGGGCACACTCAGCTGCTGGATGCAACAGAATGTGATTCATGTCAAGGTTCCACATGCTTTTTGAGAGCAGTACGGGGCCTAGTTTCATACAGTCCATATAAAGTTACACAACAAATGCTTGATTTTGCTTATTTGCCTAACCAAGAGTTGGAAAGCAAAATCAGAAAGTATTGGAGCCCATTATTGGTACCCATAGAAAAGGTAAGACAGGTCTAGAGTATTTTTAGTGGAGACCATTAACAATCCTGCCCTCCATGCAGATACAATTACTTGGAAAAGTGATGTTTCTGTATGGGTTGATCAGTGGATTCTCACTTCAGAAAAAATTCTGGCCGCTCAACAGGCTAGTTGTAGGAGGAGCTAAGGTGGGAGGAGTAAGGAGAGGAAGAGGAAGAGGAAGAGGAGGAGCTTGTGAGAGGCAGAGATGTAGGAGGATGAAGAGCCATGCAGTTATGGAGAGCAGTCCTGGGTAACAACTTATATTTAGGTTAGCTAATTGGGAAACACATCTAATTGTATGGGCATATTGTCATTGAACATTACCAAGTATATAAAGCCTTTCATTAATATTTAAGCATTAGAGTCTCTTTTCCTACCAGGCCCGCGTGGATGGAAGGATGGTCTAGGCAAAGCCCAGCTTTGTGGAGACAGCATGGAATATTGGCAGAGCCATCTCCATGCTGGCATCTCGTAAGCAGCAAGGCTGGTGTCTCTGGCCGCCTGAGTTGAGTGTGCCACTTCTGGCCGCAGGCCTAGCTAGTCAGGAACATGGTGGCTGATTAAGTAATGTCAGTTGAATGCCCTGGTTTAAATATCTCCTGCAAAAGCTAGTGCAATTGCAATAGCAATTGCAAGCTGGCCACATTGACCTTCTAGTTGCCTCTGGAACTCACAAAATATCAGGCCAGTGGGTTTATCAAAGGTTAATGAAACTATGGAACTTATGGGTCATTACAACCTGGCTTAACTACTCCTCCTCCATCCTGTGGTGGCTAACCCTTACACACTTCTTTCCACTATACCCTTGGGAACATCCCATTTCTCAGTCCTAGATCTCAAGGATGCATTCTTCTCTATCCTTTAAATCCAATCACAGAACATATGTTGCCTTTACCTGGATCCTGACACCCACTTTTCTACACAACTTACCTGGACTGTTTTACCTCAGGGATTCTGGGACAGCCCACACCTATTTGGCCAAGCCCAGACTTCTGACTTACAGTCACTATCTCTCATTAAATCTAAGATTATACTTTATGTAGACGATGTCCTTTTCTGTAGCCTTCATAGAAATTAGCCAAGCTGACACTTCTGCTCTTCTAAATTTCCTTTCTATTTGAGGTTATCAGGGTCTCACCTTCTAAGTTCCAACTGTTCACTCCTCAGGTCACCTACTTGGGGCTAACAATTACCCCAACCCACAAGGTATTACAATAGTTAGAAAGAATCTGATTCAGTCTCTAACTGTTCCCTCTACAAAGGAAGAGATTTTATCATTCCTAGGAATGGCTAGCTTTTTGAGTTACTGGGTTCTTCTTTTCCCTACTTTCTTGCCTCTTATATGAAGCAGCGTTAGGCCTGACCTATGAACCTATTCTCAAACCTGTTACCAAGCCCTTTCAAAGTCTCCAACAGGATATCCTTAAGGCCCCAGCCTTGCATCTCCTGACCTGACTCGTCTTTTTTTCCTCTATGTAACTGAAAAGGAGGGATTGGCCCTTGGAGTCTTAGGTCACCAACTGGGACCATCTTTTTCACCTGTAGCATACTTGTCAAAAAAACTAGATCTAACTATCCAGGGATGGGCACCTTGTATTGGTACCTTAGCAGCTGATGAACTCCTTATTCGAGAGTCAAAGAAAAAACCTTGGGATCACCTAGAACTGTCTTCTCTTCTCACAACCTGTCACAACTCCTAATTTATAAAGGCTTACAGATTCTACCTCCCTCCAGGTTCTTTCTCTTCAGGTTGCTCTAATAGAAGACTCTACCCTGGCCTTTCAATCATGCCTACCTCTTAGTATTTCCAATCTTTTTCCTCAACCTAATCTAACTATTTCCTAACTCACTCCTGCCCTGAAACTTTAGAGAAACTATTACCTCATCCTTCACACATACAGGAGGGCACATTGCCTCAAGCCATCTATACCTGGTATACAGACGGAAGCTCCTTTCTACATGAACAGGCCAGAAAAGCTGGCAAGCCGTAGTGTCAGATACTGAGGTGGTGGTGGCACAGGCCCTTCCTGCTCATACCACCAACCAACAGGCTTAACTAATAGCTCTTACCTGTGCCTTCCAGCTGGCACAGGGACAATCCCTCAACATCTACACAGATTCCAAATATGCTTTCCATATCCTCCTGTCCCACCTGCTGTCTGGAAGGAGCACAGGTTACTTACCACAAAAGGAGGATCAGAAGCAAATGCATACCAAATTATGGCCATGCTAAAGGCCTCCCATCTCCCCACACCTACTGGATTATCCACTGCAGATCCCACCAGATGGATGACCCTATTGTCTCTAAGGGAAACAACCGAGCTGATGAGGCAGTTAGAGCTGAGGCCCTTAGGGCCTAGACTTGTCTCACCTCCTAAGGACATCCTTACACTGCAACACACACCTCCAACTTCACCCCTGACATTCATCAAACTCTGTCCTATGTTCCCCAATTCTTTCATCCTCACATCCAAGCGTTGTCTTCTTTTGTTAAGACCCACCTACACCTACTCCTGAGGATTAAGTTTCTTAAAATCTATCACTGCTTCTTGCAAAATCTGTCAGATGTCAGACTCCAACTAAAGTATCATAGCACCCTTTTCCTACCCATCAGGCAGAGGTTCCCTTCCTGGAACTGACTGACAAATTTGACTTTACCCACATGCCTACTGTCAAACATGCCAAGTATCTCCTGGCTTGGTGGAGACCTTCTCAGGCTGGGTAGAGGCTTTTCCCACAACTAACAAAAGGGCTCAGACAGTCTCCGATCTCCTCCTTTGAGAGATCATCCCCAGATTTGGTGTCCCAGCCTCCCTCCAGTCAGACAATGGTTCTGAATTACTTCCCAGGTTTCTCAAATCATATCTAAGGCTCTAGACATCCCCTGGCATTTTCACATTCCCTACCACCCTCAATCTTCAGGTAAGGTAGAAAGAACTAACCACTTTGTAAAAACCACTCTTGTCAAGCTGTCAAAGGAACTTCTTCTATTTAGGCTCTTTTTAGGCTAGGAGCTCTCCCCAAGTGGCCTCTCCTCATCTCACCCTTTGAACTCATGTATGGACTTCCAGTTCTAACTCCTGTCTTTCACCTAAATGCTCTCTCCTCCCAGATCATCTACTCACCCCATTACTTAGCTACCTCTGTCTCCCCTCCAAATCATCAGCCCTAGCCCCTCTCTTCCAAATGGTAGGGCCCTTCTAAGGTAATTCTTGTGACCCCTACAGCTGCTAAACTCGAGGGACTCTCTCATTGGGTCCACCTGTCTCACCTCAAGCCTTTCATCCCTCCACCTAAAATCAACTTTTCTTCATACATGTTGACCCTAACAGGACTGTGCTCTCTATTAAGCTCCAAAGTATGTCAAGATCACTCACCCTGTCTTCAATTCCAGAAAATGAGACTCCTCTCCAGCAGCTGAGCTCAACCTCACTGGACTAGACATGGCTTTCTCGTCCTCCCCTTTCTGCTTGTTTCCATCCAGGTCAGCCCTTATATCTGGAGATTTGAGGTTCAAGAGACCCCCACAGATAACAAACAGTCTTTCCAAACAGGGTCAGGAAATTGCTCCATAGCAGGATGCCAAAAACCAATCCAAGTTGCTATCATTCCTATATCTGTTGTCCCATCTAAATATTATGTTCTCTATACTTGATTTTTCTTTGACCAGATAGAAGATTATTGTAGAAACTGGATTATAGAGGCTGCCCATATTGGTCTTGTCGGATACATATGCTAGGATCACGAACCAACCATTTCTTCTACCAACACTGCAAGACACTCTTTTCTACATACAAGACCCATGGGATTCCAGCTGTGGTGCTTCAGAACCGATGGGGACTAGATGTCCTTACAGCTAAAGAAGATGGTCTTTGCTGGTTCCTCCAAGAAGAATGCTGGTTTTAGGGAACATGAGACCTCCAATTCTGAGATTTTTAAAAATCCCCATATAAAAGTAGATACTCTCTTTTGTAAGACCTTTTTGGATGACCTTTTCTAGTCATCCTCCTGGTGTTATTATTTCTAACCAAACTATTAATCAGTTCCTGTTACAAGATTACCAGCTGCTGTCCACAGAGGAAACTGATGCACACATCTACCAAGTGGACCCCGATGGTGAAAGCCAGCTACACCCCAAAATGGACTATGCCCCTACACAGCAGGAAGCAGTTTAAGAGACATGGCACCCTGACTCTCCTTTCACCATCGGCTTCCCTCCCTTTTTTCTTCCCTTTTTAATAAGAAAAACGGAGGTATGTTGGTATCAGGCTCCAAACCAATGACATCACATCCAGGTGAACCCCACATCGTTGCCAGGGCAACCACCATACATCCCCAGAATCCACCTGCCTGCCTCCCACCCTTACCTGCAAGAGGCTACTTCACCACCCATATAAAATAGGCAGAACCTCCTTCTCTCCTTCTCTCTTCTCCCCCACCCCATCTTTGTCCTATCTCCTAAATAAACCCCACTTGGTACCATTTGGTCTCTAAGCTGAGGGCAACTTATATCAGCTTGAGACAACTATTTGGTATTTCTAGAGAATGCGCAGGTCAAACTGGAAAGACTTGTCCTCAACGTCCTCAGGTTCTTCCTATACCACATAATAATGTTAATCCTCAAGGACTGGTACCTAATCAATTATGGCAAGTGGAGGTTACTCATATTTCTGAGTTTGGAAAATTACAATATATACATGTGACTATTGACACCTTCCCAGGCTTTCTAGTTGCAACTGGTTTAACAGGAAAAGCAACTAAAAATGTAATTAGTCATTGCTTATGTTGTTTTTCTATGCTTGGTATTCCAAATCAGATGAAAACAGATAATGGAACTGCCTATTGCAACTGAGCATTTGAGACTTTCTGCCGACAATTTAATACTACCCATATTACTGGGATTCCTTATAATCCTCAAGGACAAGGTATTCTAGAACAAACCCATGGAACATTAAAACGATATCTTCGTAAAATAAAAAGGGGGAACTATATCCCCGTACATCACAAAACTATTTAAATCATACTCTTTTTATTTTAAATTTTTAAAATTTGGATGTTCATGGACGTTCAGCTGCTGAGCATTTTTGGCATCCTCACACTTCCACTATGTATGCTTCAGTGAAGTGAAAGGATCCTATGACAGGCAAATAGCATGGACCCGACCCTGTACTCATATGGGAAAGAGGGCATGTTTATATTTTTTCATAGGAAGAAAATGGTGTGTGATGTCTGCCAGAAATGGTGTGGGACAAATGGAACAACCTCACCTTCCTGCTGATTCCCCTGCTGCTGCTGCTGCTGATTCCTGCACATGGTGAAGTGCACTGGGCCTATGTTCCTGACACCCCAATACATCAATACATCGAGCGTGTGATTCACACTGAAGATTCTCATGACCAGTAATAAGATTCAACTTCTTGGATCTCCCTCGACAGTGGAGTCAACTTAGAATAAGATAATGACTTTCAACTCATTTGTTGATGGGATTCCTGTTTGCTTGGTGGAGAATAGTACGGGTGTATTTCAGGGTTTCCTCAAATTTGGAAGAAAAAACGTTTCACAAACTGTAACTCAAAGCATAGAGATAGGCATGCCTAAACATTATGAAGGATCTGCCCCTGATCCTCATGAGATGTGACCATGTGGGTCTGAACCCACAGAGAACATGGAACTGGCATTTAACAAAGTTATTAGATGGAAAGATGGTTGATGATATAATCAACCCCCAATGTGGTTTAATGTTTCCAATAAAATGTGAGTTATTGATTGGACCAGGAATCCATCCAACACTGGGCAAAAGGAGTTGTGCATAAGCCTTTAGCAATCAGAAGCAGTCCATTTCCAATGGCATATATTGAAGTCAGCTGTAGCTCTCTATGAAGTTACATTGGCTATAGAGATAATTGTGACAGGATCTGGATTTCAAAAAAGTGTTAGTGCATTTGTGAAGGCTCCTAATCTTTTACTAATTGGCAGTGTTAAAAATTACTTTTGTTTTTCTTTTTCTGCAGTATTTAATGTAAGTTGTATTGGTTGCACACTTTCTAATTGTGTGATTAGTATATTGAAATCTGTCTTTTTTCTTTTTAATCCTCACTCCTGCCGTGGAGAACCTGCTGACTGACTAAGCTGGCTTGGTGAGGTGAATACATGTATTCATGTGTGTAAAGGCTGAGTGTTTTCTTCAATGACATTTTTACAATTATAATTATTACTATTATTGTTAATTTTATTAGTATGGTATTTTTCCTGTATGTACTGTGTAAATGGTTGCCATGAAGGTCAAAAGATATGCTGTGTCCCCTAGAGTTGGAGTTAGAGAAGATAATCAAAGAATTTTAATTTGTTTTATTTTGGCATCTTCATGGAAGAGCAAATTCTGGCAATTTATTTGTCGCACTGGTTCTCAGTCTTTTTATCTATTTCATCTTGCAGCATCTGACATTAGCAAGGCCACAATTGCCAATCTGTCGAAAACCACGAGCGCACGGTCCCAGCATACTCCTCCATTGAAGAAGCATTTTATTGGATTGTTGATACTTTGGGTAAAGGCTGGAATAAGTAAGAAAAACACATGTTAGAGTTGAAAGCATTAGGTCAGAAATACAGATTACTGTGCCATTATGCTGAGTACATCCCAGCAGGCTTCCCCTGTAATGTCTGTTTTTGCAGGACTGAGTCCAGTTCTGGCCACTGCTGCTGTGTAAAGGATGCTGGTTTTCCTAGGGCCCAAATGTTGAAGGGTCTGCTACACCCCTGACTGATTGGAACTTTCAGGGCCAACAGGTTAGAACTCAGGAAAGATTCTGTGTGAGTCCTCAGCTTCCACACTGCAGCATTACTCTCCTTTTCCACACACAAGTGTCTTCTGCTAGTTCAGAAACAGCCAGTGGGTATGAATGTGTACATACATGTGTGCAGACACATAAAGAGGGTAGAGGTTGGCATAGGATCTGTTCATCAATTGCTCTCTGCTTCATTGTTAGAGACAGAGTCTCTCACTGAACCTAGAACTCACTGAGAGGTTTGTCTGGCTGTCTGGCCAGTGTGCCTCTGGGATCCTTTTCAGTGCTAGCATTATAGATGTGCACCAGAAACTCTCTCTGCTAATGCATGGATACTGGGACCCAAACTCAGATCTTCATACTTGTACAACAATTATTTTGATCACTGAGCCATCTTCCTGTTTTTCATTAAGGTATTTTAACTTCCAGGTACCTATTGCAAACTAAGTATTGGACCCCAAGTTCAGGGTATGGGACTTGCTTAATGATAACTTGATTCTAAGTAACTTACAATGGAAAACAAAAGAAAAATGAACTTTTTTTTTTTTGATAGTTTCTAATGTCTAAAACTAGGTCTTAATCTCATCCTTCTTTCTCCCCCCTCCCTTCTTCCTCACACTCATCTAAATGTCAGACAGATTAATGTTTAAATATCTCATGGAACAGAGATGGTCCTCTGTAAACCAGAACCCATCAATAAAATTAGTGAAATTATGTTTTTCTCTCCATAATTTCTGTTTGAGGCCTTTGCTTCATTCATTCACTTCACGTTCTCTCTTACTGTTTAGCTCCCTCTCTTGAGCTGTGTATCCTGTTTCTTCTGTTTGCCTAACATCAAGGATGAAGTACAACCTGGAGCCTGGAAAGATGGCTCAGCAGTTAGGAGTGCACACCACTCCTGCAGAAGACCTGGGATAAGTTCCTAGAACCATATCAGGCAGTCCATAGGTAGCTATAACTCCATCTCTGAGAGATGAATGTCTTTTTATGGCCTCTGTGGGTACTGTACTGCTTGGCACATACCCGTACACAGATTTATATATGTACACATAATTAAAAGCATATAAACCTGTTCTAAAAAATAAAATTTAAGCAGAGTTTGGGAAGCTGTGATCCATAGCCTTCCTGAGCTATGAGCCTTGTTATCCCTGTAGACAGTGTGTGCTTAAGGGTCTTCTATATGGAAGGCAGAGAAGAAGTTGTCAAATAGAGGCTCGACTGGTTATTCTGAAGGATTCTCTAGAGTAAGCAGGGACTCTACTCCTTAAATATAAAGAGTTCTAATTGAGTATCTTTTTTCAGGTAAGAATCAAAACATTTTCTTCATGTTATTATTTTTAAGCTACCTATAAGAAACTTATTTCATAAACTTAATCTTAGCACCAGGAGTTAGGAATAGAAGTCAGGTACTGCAGATCAGGTCAGTGTGAGTCTATGTTAGGTTTCTTCAAGGTAAAAAGAAAGAGTCCTTGGTTTATGTTAGTACTTACACAATACACATTGTCTAAAATGAGCTTAGAAGAAAAAAGATAGGAAGGAAGGCAATAAGTGCATTAGAGAGAGACAGAGACAGACAGGCACACACAGAGGAGACAAAAAGGCACACACATAGACACACACAGACAGATCCAGACACACATACTTAGTTGCGAGATGTTTCTCATTTCATTGAGGGACCACCTATTCCCAGCCTCACCTGCAAGTGGAGACAGCAGCACCAGGAGGAATGAGAAAGCAGGTAATGGATCCTCATGACTGAAGCTGGGGAGGTGCAGAGATGCAGAGGGACGTGAGCTCAGTGCCTTATATAGTCCCTGGAGCTGCCTCCTGCATAGGATTCTACACTGACTAGAACCCCAGGAATTACAATTATGAAACTCAGAGCACCTTAAGTCTCTTGTCAAGGAGTGGCCCTTTAAGAACACACTCAGTCTCATGATTTCCTCCTGTCCTGCTCACCAAGAGCAGCTTTCTGCTCTACTTCTTAAGTGCAAGGGGACCTTGCTGTCCTGGGACAGACTTACTGGTTACAATTAGACTTTACTTGCCTGTACCTCAGACACGTGACTTAGTCATCTCAGAGTCTGCAACAGGCTTAGACCTCATTGAGGACTAATTTCACCTAGATCCCTCTGGGCTTGGGCACACTTAGCTCCTAAATGCAACAGAATGAGCCAAGTCAAGGTTCCACAAGCTTTCTGAGGGCAGATCATGGGCCTCAGCTCATAGATTTCTCCAAGTTACTGCACAATGGTGCAATGCATTTACTATTTAAAACCTCCAGCAACTCACCATCCACCAAATGTGATGCACGTGGAGTCAGATAGGTGTTCAGTTTCCTGTCTCAGAGAAAGCAATGAGTTGGTAACATGTTACCTGAACATGAGACCCCATGCTCACCTAGAAAAAAACTTGTGAGTACCTGGTTCCAGTCAACAGGTAGGTGATGAGCCTGTCGGATCTCAGCCAAGCCAGGTATGGCAATGAATAACCTACTCAGAAGGCCTAAGGCAGGAGGGCCACTTGAGCTACATAATTGCTTTTGTGGCCAACCTGAGCAACTTCTAGACATCATGTCTCAAGCTGGTATGAGGAAAAGGCATTCTGGAAGAGGACTTCCTGTTGGATAGCATTTGTCTATCACACACTAGGCTTATCGGTCACTCCCTAGTACAATGGGGAAAAAACATTTTTTTTTTTGAGACAGGATTTCTCTGAGCAGTTCAGGCTATCATTGAACTCACTCTGTAGACCAGGCTGGTCTGGAACTCAGAGATCCACCTGTTTGCCTTACAGGTCCTGGGATCAAAGGTGTGTACCCGTACCTGGTGAAATTTTTTTTTTTTTTTAAATCCTGAATCACGGAACTTCATCAAACCTTTCCTAATTGTCTCATCATGTTTCCTTAGAGAAAATTCCCTTGTACATCACATCCTATTTATATACATGAAGAAGTATCTGGTCTGTATTCCTATACCTCCCAGTTTTACAAGTAGGACCTCATGACCTATTGATTTTTCCACCTGGGTCACTTTAAATCTAAACATACACTTTGAATTAGGTTAGCGTGATCATTTATTAATAGACTTTGCTTTACTTTTGAACAAACAATCTTAAGGAACTTTTGTAGCATAGGGGAGAGGCTTTATTGGGCTTAAGATTGAAAGAAGTTAGTGGTTTCACGAGCGTGCTTAGCATTAGTTTTAATTCATCCTTTTCCGGATGACTCAGCTGCCTCCCATTACTATTAAAGCTCTGTCATTTAAAGATCCACCCATGAGAATGTGATTTTCCCATAAAGTCCTGTTGCAATCCCAGGGAGTAGCCAGTAGCACTTTCCTGGATGATGTCTAGCCTGGTTTGAACTCACTGAATGAGGAAGGCCTTGATTTAAAAAGGAGCAGCGATAATCTGAAACACTTAGGGAGAGGAGTGGGGATGAAGGGAGCAGGTTATTGCCCCTTCCCTTCTTCCTTTGAGGACAAATACATCTAGGAGATGGACTGACATGAGCCGAGCTGTTGACAGAGTGCACTGAATGTCTCTTCAAGAACTCTTGTGGCTGCATCTCATGCTTCTCACTTTCCATAGGCTAAGGTGACGTCTTGTGGCTGCATTCATCCTACTAAGTCCACTTGAAAGAGATCTCCAGAATGGAGAATGACCAGCAGTCATTCGGAAGACCACACAACCATCATAAACAAGGACTCCTCACCAAAACCTGGAGATGAGATGGCAGATGGCGCAGCTTTTGTGAGTGAGGACATGTGTGAACCAAATGAGTTCTAGTTTCCTATGAGCTTCATGCAGTGGGTACAATGGTAACCATAGTAACTGACAAAGCTGCGAGCTTGGGGAGAGTAGACTCAGACCTTTCTCTTTTAAAGGGAGATAAAGACCACACTCCTCACCTCTCAAGGTCACCAGGCAAAAGCAAACAGAGTCTATATCTCTTTAGGAAGTGGCTCAGCCACCCAGCAAAGGGAAAACCTACTGATGGGCTTTCAGTCTTTCCTGGATTTGATCGAAGAAAATAAAATGTCTCAGCACAATGGTTTCAGTGTTTCTTTTTAAAAGTAGTTTTAGAAATACATCAAAGAGAAAGTCTCACCATTTTAAAAGTTCCCCTGAACGGAAGGAGAGTGGTGCTTGGTGTGACACTTTGTAGCTGTCATTTTAGCCTATTTCTTTTCTCTTAACCTGACACTCTGTAAGTGAAGTACAAGGAGACAATGGAACAAGCACTGCCAAGACTGGATATTTCTGGAGACAGAGTACACAGACTCGAGCCCAGACAGCAAGGCTGAGCTGGCCATTCTGAGCATCTCAGAAACAGCCTAGGAGTGCCAGGGTCCAGACTGGTGATGGTCATGGTAGTTGTGACACCAGCTCTGGAGAAAAATAGTCTCCGTGTGGGTCAACCTTGGAAAGTTTTCTTATTTATCCACCAATGGAAATATCCCATAGTATGTGCACAAATATTATTTCTGACTTGAGCTCTAGGCTGGAATCCCAAAGGTCCCAGCAACAGTCAAGGAATGACCTCAAACCAGATGTGGCTATGTAAAGGGGCAGGAGAAGTCCAGCACGCTTAAAACTCTTACAAGACCTTAGAAACTTCAAGAGCTCAGTACAATCTCAGAAATGGGGATTAAATGTATGAAGACGGTCAACATCGAAGAATGTTTTCTTATGACAGTTCAGATAATTCCATTGTTAACAAGAGTGATGACTTTAACTTTCACTTTTCCTTCACAGAGAGGATGCAGCAACTGGATCCAGCAACAGAATGGGGAATAAACTATTCTATAGCAGGGAATTGAGTTCACCACCTTACCTACACAGAGAAAGAGCAGGAATATAAAAACCCCACGGTGTACATTTTCACTTAAAATTAAACTCAGGAGCCAAAGAGATGGCCTAATGGTTAAGAACAGTTGTCTATCTCTTGTGTAAGAACCAGGTTTGGTTCCTAGCACCAATAAGGTGGCTTACAAACATCCATCACTCTAGAGATCTAATCTACTCTTCTGATCTCTGTGGTCACATGGTGCATGGATAGACATGCAGGTAAAATATTCACAACATAAAATAAAATAAATCGAATCTTAAAAGAAAATAAGTAAAATAAATTCAAATATACATGAAACTGAGACATTTAAATAATTAAATATTAGAATCTTTATAAGAATTGCCATCTTCAAGAGTGTGTGCCATGTTTGCATGCCAGATTGATACATCTGCAACACCACTCCTTCACGTAAGGTTCAAGAAACATCACCAAAGAAGTGATGGAAAGATTGTGAGAACCAAGGGACCAGGACATCAGCTACAAGTTGTATCTTGAATATATGACAAGGAAGCTGCACCCAAGAAATCTCAAAAATAACTTTTACCTAAACAAGTCCTGCACATTGACAATACTAATTAGCATTTCAATATGGATGTGGGAAATCTCACAAGGCTGCTGAGATAGAATCTTCTCCAGAAATAACCCCCCGTTATAGGTTATCCAGTTCCAAGACATTCGCTTTAAACACATATACACATGAACAACATTAAATGAACCCAAATGGCTGCATATGTGTGTGTGTGTGTGTGTGTGTGTATTTATATAACACTAATAATTAAAGGAGTCATGAATTATATGAGAAGTCACAGGAAGAAATTTGGAAATGATATAAATACAGTACTTACATATAAAATTATCAAGGAAATTTAAATGTTTTTAAAAATAATCAGCATCTCTAGATATAGAAATATCTTTGTTTCATAATAACTTGTCCTAATATTTCCTTAGCCTGCAAAATACCCTTCACTCCCCCATAGTACATCACCTGATCCTAACAGAAAAGCAACTAAATTGCTCAGAGTATGTGTAAATGATTTGAAGTATATGTAAATGATCTAAGAAATGAATTTGTAAAACTGTTGATCAGAAACATCACATATCAATAATTAATATATTTCACTAAGAACGTATTGTTTTTTACAAATTTGTAACAGCTAGAATAGTTTATCATTTACAAGCCTGTGCACTAGTCCCCTAAAGCTCTTATTTTTATTACATTTCATAAATTATAAAATGTTAATAAAGAATAAAGTTTTCTTTTATTGTCTTGTTCTAGCTATAAGTTCCTTCCCTGGACCCTTGCCTAGAAGACTGTATTTTTGTTTAGCAGTGAGCATTGTCAATCTGTAGCTGGCTCTATTCTGATCATTTAAATATGAGTCATGTCATTTAATTCTCATTCACAAACCTGTCAGAGAAGAAGAACTAAACTTCACACAGGAAAACCTCAGGACCTAGGACTGAGGTTACCTAGCTACTGAAGTGACAGGCTACCACTGGAAAACAAAGTCAACCATTTTGCCCCATTCATTGACCAAGGTGTCCTGGTGACTTTATGCCCTCATTTACAGCACAGAGATAGAAGATACTCTACCAAACACCACCCTCACCTAACACTACCATCCACCAGTCCCCTGAGAGGATAGAGAGCAAGGCTGATTTACCAGGAATCAGATTGCAGGCTACTGCCACCTTGTGGTGAACCTTTGTCCATGTCCCCTTACGATGAAGGTCATCCTTGTCTGCTTCTCAAGTTTGATGACCTTCGCCTTTGAATCATCCTGCCATCACTCCCACGTGCTAGGATTACAAGCACAAGCCGACACACCTAGGTTTAGTCAGTTTGGGGATTGAACCCAGGCTTCATGCATGCCGGATAAACGCTCTACCAACTGAACTACTTCTACAGCCGTAATTCAGCATGTTTTTATTCAAATATTTATTGTTCATCTCTAGAAGTTCATTTGATCCTTTATATGCTTCATCTTCTTCCGCGGGAACATTTTTACTCTAGGTCTTGCTTACAATAACTCTTTCACATCTCTGCCGGCTAATTCTAGTGTTTCAAGCTTCAGTGGGTCCATCTGACTGCACGACTTCTTTTCTGGTAGTGGACTGTATCCTTCTCCTGCTTCTCTGCCTATCTGGTCATTTCCACGGCAGTTACTGGTTCTGAAAACTTGTCAGTGAGCAGTGGAAATCTTGGTAAAGAACTTGGTAGTGTCCTGCACTACTTTAGCAGGTGGACCTCTCTCTCTCCACCTTGCTGGTGGGAATGCATTTTCCAGCCAGTACTCTCCGGAAACGGGATTTCCTGCTGCTCTTTCCAAGAAAGGAAATCCACACACTTCCTTTCTGCGTTTTTATTTTGTTCTGGCCATGTGATGTTTTGTGCTAAGTGTCCCATGTCACCACTCAACCCAGGACTGAAGTCCTCTCTTCCATTCCAGTGTAGCTCTCAACACTGTGTCTGCCTGAGACCCTTTCCCTCCTTTCCCAACCTCGGAAGGGAATTGCGGGTACATCATACATCTGAGTTTGTCTCAGTGGCTTCCTGATGCACTGCTTGCTGATCTTGTGACTCTGCCTCTCTGCGCCTTGGCTTAGAAACTGCCCTTGTGGTAAAGGTGCCTATCATTCTTTCTTTCTATCACGGGTCTGCACTGGGCATTGTTTAGTCTGGAAACAGCCTTTCCCGTTGTCCTTTTTTTGTTGGAAGATGAGTTCTATAAACTTTGTGAGGCATGGTGGTTCTTCTACCCCTGCTGAGAGCCCAGCTATCCTGTCTATGCACCCCTCTAGCAGGGTGCTCCCCACTGAGGTCTTGGCTTTCCTGTCTGTGCATCCTCTAACAGGGTGCTGCTGTCAGGGTAGAAGACTACTGACTGGGTGTACCTGAATCACTCTGTATCAACATCTAGAGAACAGCAAATAAAGTGAAAGCAGCCCTAAGCTGTATGAATGTCCTTCGACTCAAGGCATTTGTTAACCAGTTGCATGGTCAGGTCAAGGTACCAAATGTCTAGGATACACTGTAACGAATTAAGCATGGTACAACAAAATGTGGAAGTTAGCAATATGTGAATGTCCACAGATCAAAAACAACTGAAGGCTTCTGGTGGGGGTGTGAGTGGCGGAGGACTTGGTTTTCTTTAAGGGTCTGGACACTAGAGTTTTACCATGTTCCTCCTCCTTCTCCTCCTCCTCCTCCTCCTCCTCCTCCTCCTCCTCCTCCTCCTCCATCTTTTTGGGGGATCAAAAGGGTAGGGGCAAACCTGGGAGGACTGGGGAGTGAGTGTGATTGGGGTACATAATGTGAAATTTCCAAATAATCAATAAACTCATTATCTTGGAAAAAACAAGCAAAAGTCATAGAGAGGACATAGTCAGATTTTGTGACAGGCACATCTAGGGAAAGACTGCTCCTATTTGGGAAGCTTGCTGTTTTGAGGAAGAAGAGACTACAAGACAGCTCTTGGGGGGTACGTTATAGTTGAGAAATGTGTGGGTGGAGTGTGTATCAGGCAGGAAACCCCAGAGTAAAGGCCAGGGCAGCAAGAAATCCCGTTTCTCTGAGAGAAAGTTTCAGAAGGGGTTACAGTTGACCTAGGGTGAACTAACATTTTAGTTTCAGGAAAATGCATCTGGGGAGAAGGAGAGAAGGGGAGAAGGGGAGAAAAGGGGAGAAGGGGAGAAAAAGGGGAGAAGGGGAGAAGGGGAGAAGGGGAGAAGGGGAGAAGGGGAGAAGGGGAGAAGGGGAGAAGGGGAGAAGGGGAGAAGGGGAGAAAGGGAGAAGGCCAGAAAGTTCAAAATATCTATAATAAGACCCAAAAGGGGTATTTCAAGAGATAATAACTCCACTTTCAATGGAATATAAAATGTACAAATTATAGATTGTCTATATGTATGTACATTCCATATATCCACAATATTTATATACATGTTACACACATGCACACATGTACACTCATGCAAACACTCTTGCACACACACATGCATATACACACGTGCACACACACACATGCACACACATCCTATTGACATCCTTGACCTTGGGAAATAATGACCTTAGGTGTCTTGTGAACCACTGCAAGAGATGCCACTTCATTCAAATCATACTGAGTCTAGTGACTTTATTAACAATGAACAGAATGTTCAAAGAGATTAAGCTACTAGTTTTTTAAAAATATATATTAACTTGATTTTACTTTTATACATTCCCAGGAGGACCTCCTCCACCCTCACCCTGCCCAGTGGTAGCATTCTCGATTTGAATCTGGATCTTCTACTTCTTTCGGCAGCATTTTCGACCTTTCTTAGAACATTGACCTATTTGTTCTTCATTTGCAAGGCAGTTAAGTATGGCGCAGCGGCCGCCTCTTACTCTACAGAAAAATTTTCGGAGGCCTTTTCGGATGAATGTATCCCCTGCAAGAGGAAAAGAAAAAAATCTTTTAGGAAAAGAGTTTTAGAAAGACATTGGATCTAGCAAACTGTGCATCACCAAATCAGTTTCATTTTCCATTTATTTCTCTTTTTCTATAAGATTGCAAGTAAAGTTAAAAGGAGGTCTAAGCAGGAAACACACAAATGCCTCTATGGGCTGCATCTCAGCTGTGAACACACACAGTGGCCTGGTCTCTCATCCTCACATAAGAACTAGGGATTGAGTCTACCACTGTCCCTAGTACCTTTCAAGCAGCCCAGCATGTCTCTTTCTACCTCCAACCACTAAGCCCATTGGACTAGATATCTGTGGTTAGCAGATCAAACTGTTCATTTCTGTCAGAATTAAAATTACACATCAGATCTCTATGGTCTCATTAATAGTATTCCAGCGATGAGGCGGGTGGAGAGTTGGCATCTGTGGAAGTATTTAATCTTTTAAGAGTGGAACAGGATGGACACAGAAGCCTGCTTTAAGACTCTTACTGATTGTTGTTGGAGGAAAACATTGGTGATGTTTGTTTTTCATTCAGCAAATCCACCTGATTTCATGCTCACTCAGAAGAACAGAGAAGATCAGACTAAATTATAGGTTATGAACCCTTTCCACCCCTTATTTCCCAACCCCTCTTACCTGGAGCAGGCACCAAGAACAAGATGAGGAATACAAATAGCAGATAATGAAGCCTCATAGCTGACTGCTTCCCAACAAGCTGAGACTGGGCCAAAACGTGTGTTTGTCCACCTATATAACAAGGTAAGCCATGATTACAATTCTTGTAATGTCACTGTGATGACAGTATGACATATTTCCTGACGTGTCTTTCCAGTGTCTCTTACCACAAAGAATACACCCATTCACCCAGGGTGTAAGCCTAATGGGTGTAGTCAAGCTTGTTGGGACTCTTGATGTCATCTTGGGCATGTTTCCAGATCAATTTCTGGCTGTGGGTACAGAGAGAACCAATATGGACATGACATTACTTTTTAGGGATAGCCCCAGGACATGTAGCTTAGGGCTGAATTCACTTTGAATACAATCTTATGCTTTCTGTAGCTATCTAAAATCCCAAAAGAGACTTGAGAGTCTTCTGAGAACCAAATCAGTTAAACTTTGGACTTATTCAGAATTGAGAGAAAGAACTAGAATTTAGGTAGTAAAGACAAGAGGAAACTTGGACTATATAAAAAGGCCTTTACTATAGGTGTTCTCTAGTTTAAATAAAACCTGTCTTGTACTTCATCATTGTCTGAAAACTACCTAGATTCATGAGTTGGGGTGTTTCATTTTATCAAAGAGAGAGACAGAGAGAACCATAGTGATACATATTCATCTTTTCTCTGTACCAGAGGACTTACAAAGACACTGGAGACTTCTAGATTTTCTTTACCCATGAGCGTTTAAAGAAGACCAAGGTTCAGTTAATTCTACTAAGTATCAATTCAGTAGCTGAAGAGTCAATAGATTCTTGACTAATACACTTAAATGTTGAGGAATTCTATTACCAGTTTATGTTTATTGATAATCTATTCAGTCAGGTGGTCAAGTCATCATATGCCAGCTGTTGCAATGTGTCAATGCAACTAACTAGAGTGGATTCAAGGTCCTGGGTATGTTCTAGGATGGATTGGGTTCAAAATACTGGGATACCTAGGATGGGAAGAAGAACAAAGCTTGATTTCTTTTCTCAAGGATCTTAAAGTGGGTTCAAGTCTATAAGCAAATGTTCAACTATAGCATAGGTGCTGACAAGTAAGACTAGCGCATACTCAAGCACAGGGCTGTACAAATGTAAAAAGTAGTGACTTGTACTGAGAAGTGGATTCAGGAATACTTTAGGAATACATAAAAGCTATAGACCCTGTCTTTTTTAAATCTAATTTTCCTCTCACATGGTGGCCATTCTGCCCTCATCTTCTCTGTCTGCCTCTCTCACTCTGATATAGTGGACGGAGAACAATATCAGTGTTCAAAATTCGGTGGTGTTTAAGCCATAGAGCCTTTGGTGTGCATTTCTACATACAAGATACAAAACCTCTGAAGAGTCTTCGGACTAACGATGACACAGCTGTAGAGACAGTGGGAAATGTTTTGGAATGGAGGAAGTAGATGAGTGTGGAGTGGGCTGGGTGTTGGCTTGGCAGCATACTCTGTCTTGTATATTGCAAAAGACACAGTGACTGCCCTGGGTGTCAGAGAATGACCAGATCTCAACCACGTATCACTGGGACATCCTATCACTCCGTTAAAAGTGGAGATGACTTGCTTTTCCATGTGGAAAACAGATTCCACAGGTGAACCTTTGGCTATGACATGGGCCACTGAAGGCTGAGAGGCCTTTACAAGGTGCCACCATTGTCTCAGAAGAGGTTCACCAGGAATAGAAGTCACTTTTCCTTGTTAACCCCCTTACAAGTTCTGTGTTTTCGCTTTGTGTATTCTGTGGTTTCATATCTCTCAATGACATCTTGGCTGTGCTCGAAGCCTTAGAAGATACTATCTTCCCTTTAAGGCAAACTTGGAAAGCTAACTCCCAGTAGCAGAGGCAAATTAGGGAGATCATGGGTTTTGTTTCACACTGGGTAACTGAGTTGTATGACAACACCAGGTTATATATGAACCAACAGCTTGTTCCATTGTCAGACTGAAGGCTTTTCAGAGGTTTTGTACCTTGTGTGTAGGGATACACACTGAAGTCTCTATGGCTTAAACACCTCTGAAATTTGAACTCTTGGATATTATTCTTCATCCACTATATCAGGATGAAAGAGACAGAGTGAGAAGGTGAGGATGGAGTGTCCCAAGCAGGGATAAAAATTTACCACAAAGGATTCTAGGCTTATCCTGAGTCATCGGACTCACGTTACCATTGAATCGATAGTGCAGGCCGTCACACAGGCATGATTTGTCCCCAGAAGCAAGATCACAGAGGTGGAAAGCACAGAAACATTTGGGGAAACAGTGAATAGTGGCCAAGCTTTGGGACAAGTCTGTGTTTGATTTAGTTAACGAAGCTTGGTAGGGTGGGACTAAAGCTAAGATTCAAGTTACCTAAAATTCTGACCTAGCCAGTAATTCCTTACATGAAGACAGAGGTGATGGCCTGGAACAGTGCACACAATTTAGCTAATGAATCTTAAAAAAAGAAAACCCCAAAGACTTGTTTACACAATCTCCCTGTACATAATGCTATCCAATGACTGTTGGAGCTTGACCACCGTGGGATGTTCTATTCAACCTAGAAACATTCACTTGGTCTGGAATATTCTGCCTTCTGGTCCTCACAGTAAAGACATGGTCCAGAGCAGAGTCTCACAGCTTAAGAACTTCTGTAGGGAAACACCCCTACAGCAGAGCGGGGCCCCTAGCTCTTGTTAAGGATATGGTCTAGCCCACTCATGTGATGCAGTGGTCTCACAGGGAGTCAACGAGGCTCAGGCTTGGTGGAATACTTAGTTTCCCTCTACTACCACTTCCAATCCTCTTCTTAGAAGAATGAATGTACTTTATCTGAAGAGCTGATAGTTTCAGAGCTGACCACTTGAAATTGGATAACCAACTAGAGGGCTTTTATTCAAGGAAGACTATTTTTTTTCTACTCCTAGCATATTCTTTAGTTGCCTGTAGTTCTTTGTCTAGGGTTGATCCCAGTGAGATTTTTCCCTTGCATGTTAGCATGTGTGTTGTTGTTGTTTTTTCTTCAGATCTTGTTTGGGTAGCTATATTGTTGAGACTTCATTGATATAGTTTCTACGTTCTTTCTAGAAGAGATATTGTGCTTAACGTAAAGCTCTCCTTTCAAATTTCCATGCACCTACAATCCTACTGTGGTGTCTGCAGACACATGCTGCTTGGCTTTCAAAGGAGAGATAAGATTAACAAAACTAACTACATTCACACTGGTCACCAACTCCACAGAGTACCAGATCACTGGTCCAAACCCTCACATTGCCCTCTATGGCTGCCTTTCCAGAAAGCATCATGCTTAGCTTATATTGCCTGAACAAGTCACTACAGAAAGAATGGGAAAAACCAAAACTGCACGGAGAGATGAGCCCTCCGGAGACTACAGAGAGTGGAATCTGAAGACTGTGCTGTCCAGATGTGAAGGCTTAAGCCAGTGAGACCAGATGACTGTAGAGAAGGCCCAGGGTTCCCTGGGTAATTTAGACAAAGGCATACTATGGTTTATATGAGGGAAACAGTTAATCCACAGGGCACAATTTTGAAAAAAGATGAAAAGGGCCTATACAGACTTCTAAAAAATTGCTTCCTCCTATTTGTTCACTGGCCAGGACTTGTGATCGAGATGAAAAAGCAGAGGTCTGCCACGT
This sequence comes from Mastomys natalensis, assembly GCA_021653895.1. NCBI lineage: Eukaryota > Metazoa > Chordata > Mammalia > Rodentia > Muridae > Mastomys > Mastomys natalensis. The sequence continues at coordinate 37,070 of JAJTUV010002969.1, forward strand.
AGAAAAGAGATAAGGCATACATGATTCAAAATACTGGGAGATGAAGTGGTGCCAAGCTCCAGATTCACTCTGCAGCAGCTGGTCATGCACTGTGTTTTTGTAACAGTGGAAGGGACAGGGTCCTACCATAGATTCTGAAATACAGAGACCTCAGTGAATGTCAGAGGCTCCTGATGCATGCACAAAGAACGGATTCAGGGAAGCCCTGCCCAGGGACCCAGGATTTCCCACCCTTGGTATAAGTAGCTGGTTCTGAAATATCTGAATGCATCCACAGCTGAATTGCGTTTCCTAGCACAATTTCTTTCTATGTGGTTTAGCTTAATGGAGCCAGAACCCATCACTGTTGCAGAGCTAAATCTCCATATAGGCTCTTGCTCAAAAAAAAAATTTTTTTTTACCCCTTCTTAATTCGGTTTGTCTCAGAGAATAATTTCCTTTTGCAGATGTGTTTCTATACCCCAGGAACCCAACTCTGAACCATTGCTCCATTTCTTCTTTTTTCAATCTCCCCTCTCCCTATCACTTTCTCTCTCATCTATAGAGGCCTTTAACAAAAGTATATGTATATACTATCGTGTACTCACTCAACTACCCATAAACCTACTATTTCCTGGCATCTGTCTCAATAAACCACTCAAGTTTTCTTTTTAAACTTCAACAGTGTTTTTACATATTCAATCCAGTGACTTTTTTGCCTAAGCACCTTACTTGGTCTTTTTACATCACATGACCTATGGGGTATGTTCATGCATGAATATATTCATGCCCTCTACTTCAACTCAACACCCAGAAAACATTTAACACCCTCTCTTTGGGATCTTAGGAACTGAGACTGTACAAGGATCAAGCATAAATAGTATTCAGTATCTGGGATCTTGTCATCACTGTTTCCAAGTTAGATGATAGAAAGCTCAGAGATTGGTGTGGTAAGACAATCCACTTTCCCTTTTCTCCAGTCCTGGTTGCCGATTTTAATTCTTCATGGGCTGTCTCCTCTTTCTCCTATCCCCAATCGTGAGAAACATTAACATCTTTAAGAATTTGAATCCCTTTCTCCTTCCTGGTCTTGTCATCCTTGACAGTCTTTATCAAGTACACACACAATGTTAAACAACGTAAATGCCTTGATTTCATTGGAATCATTCAGTAGGTTGATAGAGTTGTATGTATTTTACAGATAAGTAAATGGAGGCTTAGAGAAGATGATAAAAATACCCCACACTCTCAATTAGAGATGAAGTTTTCCTCTGCTTCCCCTCTTATTACCACACACATATTGGCGTATGGGAGAGACTGTTTCCCAACTTTTCTGACTGGCTTCCACACCTACTTGATGGTCACCAGCTTAGTATTTGGTCCTCTCTCACCTGCGCTTTCCAGTTTTCTTGATTATGAAATTTGGAACTTCAAGCCCTTTTAAAAATCTTCTTATTTTCTAAGTTTTCAAATGCAATCACTTACTGTATCCATAGGACTGTTTCTACATGGTGGTTTGCATAATCTTCAGAGCCTTTCTGAAATATCAAGTCTTTATGACCCCGTCATCGTGATTAGAAGGAACCCTTAGGACTGTGAGCTGACTCAGAGCACAGCTTGTATGGCAATTGGACTTTTTGCCAGTTTCACAGTGGGTATATTATGTTACTTGTACCCATTTCTGATAATCTATATAGATTCTGTCTTTTTGTTTCCTTGGATTCATGAGAAAGTAAAGTTCTGTGTTTTCCCTTACTCTGAAATTCAGGACCATTTTGAAACCTCAGACACTCCAAGAAAAATATTATTAAGGACAACTAATTCCTAGGGAGGAGTGGGGATGGAGGGTAGGGTAAATGAACGGACCTTAATCGGATAATTAAAATCGCACAAAGTATTTACAGCAGTACATCAAGTAGAAATAAGTTTACAGGCAAACTGATATAGAAGGTGGGCTAGATGGTTGTGGAAATGAAGACCAGGAGACCAAGCAAATCGAGTAGTTGTCGCATTCCAATGCCAATGCAATAAACACATGAACGTGAGAGTTGGAGTCATTTAGAAGGAAGAAGCTTGAGTTAAGGAAGTAATGAAAAGAAGTAGGCTATGAAGACTACCTGGCTTCTAGTCACAACACAGGTAAGACGAGTGTAGGAAGTACTGCTTAGAGTAAGCACTGAGGAAACCAGGATGTCAGTCACGCAATGGTAGGAGAAGAATGGCGCCTGATCACCCAGTCGGTTGGAATGGATGTTGTCTGACAACCCAATGATCCTTTTGCTACTTTACAGAGTTTGCCTTCCTGAATCTTCCAATATCCTGAGCATTGTTCAGGCCCTGATCCTGAGATTTTGTCTCTCAGTGAATAGAAACCATCTTTATGAGAGGCCTCATATACTTTGCATCCTCCACCAATAGAGTCTATCCTGTTCATTACAAATCCTTCCTCCCGCGACCCTTGCCCTGAGCTCTGTTTGTCAGCCAATAGTATTCATTCTCATTGTACAGTTCACAGGTACTTTGCCAGGAAGTTCCTAGGTCACTATGCCTAAAGCTTTGTTATGAGACCCCAAAGTCTGACTGTGTTTTAAATGTGTAAGAGGATTCAAACCATAGGATCAGACTCTTAATAAGTTTTGATCCAGTCTAACTGACCAAAGTCAAGCTGCATCAAGTTTTCGTTCTCATCTCTTCAAGTTTTGTTTCCCTGCCGGCCATAATAACTGCAGGGGCCCCGTAAAGAGATGATGGTACCTCTACAGAAAATTAGAGTGACACTTGGCAAATGGTAATGGAAGACATGACATGGGTGGGGGGGGGAGAAGAGAGGAAAGAGGAGAGGAGGGGGAGGGGAGGGGAGGAGAAGAAGAAAAAGGAAGAAGAGAAGAGGAGAGGAGAGGAGAGGAGAGGAGAGAGAGAGAGGAGAGGAGAGGAGAGGAGAGAGAGGAGAAGAGAAGAGAAGAGAAGAGAAGAGAAGAGAAGAGAGAAAGAAGAAGAGAAGAAGAGAAAGAGAAGAGAAGAGAAGAAAGAGAAGAGAAGGAAGAGAAGGAAGAGAAGGAAGAGAAGAGAAGAGAAGAGAAAAAGGGGTGCTAGATGCAGACACCCTCCTTTTTTTGTTTGCTAGCTTGACACTCTTATAAAATGTATTTTGATCAACTCCATCCCCATCCCCTCACTATAATTCATCTGTTCCTTTTTTTTTTTTTTTTTTTTCAAAAAATCACAGAGTCCACTCAATGTTGCCAGGTAAACCACCATCTACTGGAACATGGCCATTGTCCTCTGTGCCCCAACTCTGAAGGTAACTGGCAAGCTCTTCCTGTAGCCATCAACCGCCAATAGCACGTCAGCTCGAGGTGGAACTTAGTGACTGCCTCGCTCACGCATGCTGAGATTTTTTTTTTTTTTTTTTGGTCAGGGTTGATTTTGCATGGTCTTTCTGTATGCAGTCACAGTCGCTTTTAACATGCTCAAACTAGTTTAAGAATTTGAAACTTAGCAGTGATGTAGGTATGTCTGTCATAGTTTCCAAAATCACATCCAAGGCCCCAGGGGCTGACTCTTGACTCTTAAGACTGAAATCAAGTGAGGGATAATACATCAAATTCTATATAAGGCTGACCCAAGGTCATTCTACACAGCTACCAGGGATGGATCATGCCCGTAGGGCGGAATGCACAATGGTGCTTTCTGGTTTGCTCTTTTCTCATCAGGTATCCAACCCAGCCCCAGAGAGACCTCATCATGAAGCAATTTTTGCCAACAGCCTACACATCCACTGAAAGAAGGCAGGAGATTGTGTGTGTGTATGTGTGTGTATTCGTGTGTGTGTGTGTGTGTGTTCCCAAGAAGGCAGGAGATTTAAAAGCATAAATGTTTCTTATAAAATGATCTTGAAGTCATCCCATTAATAGTCTGGGGACTGGGATCATGAAAATCCAAAGGCAAAAGGTGAGACCCTGAGGTTATTTTTATTTAAATTAATTATTTTTAATATGTTTTAATGAAAATAGAATTTTATAACTTTCCCCTGGACTTTCCTACCTCCAGCTCCTCCAGGCTGCATTTTTTTGAATCCCACTTTCAGGTTGACAGCCTCTTTTTATTTGATTATTGCTATTATTATGTATTACACATATATGTGTGCTTGTCTATATGTATTCACAAATATACATAAATGCAACTCTCTGAATCTGTTTTTGTTATGATATGTATATAGGTTTAAGGCTGACCAGTCTGCTTTTTAATTAACTCATAAAGGGGTGATCTCTCAGAGAGGTTAATTCTTTCCTAGCAGTCACTAGTTGCCTGTAGTTTTTGTCTAGTGGAGAGACCTCAAGAGAACTTCTCCCTTCTGTGTTAAAATGTCTGTTGATATTGCCATTGGTCGTCTTGTTTATGCAGCCATTTCTAAGAAAGACTGCTTTCATAGCAGACTGCCTGGTGTTCTCAGTCTTACAATCTTACAGACCTGTCTTTGAGATGTTTCCTTGGTCATTATTAAGGCAGGGCTGTGACACAGATGCATCCGTTAGGGCTGGAGCCCACGCAATCTCTGCACCGTATCCAGCTGTGGTTTTCTGTGACACTCTCTGTTTGTTGTAAAGAGAGGCTTTTACTGGTTGGGGTGGTAGCTGCACAAATCTATGGGTATAAGATTTAGATTGTAGTCTGGAAATATGCTGGTCTAGCAAAGTGATAGCAGTATGTTCTTTTCTGAGGTTCGTGTCCCCATTAGCTCTGCAAAGCTTGCAAGATTTCCAGGCATCATTCCTTCCTGGTAAGCGGGCCTTAAAATCCAATCAGATAGCTGTTGGTTGTTGCTTACAGGTGCGTGTACTTATTGTACATTCATCCATATCTTGCTTTACTGGTAATTTTCATGGCTCATAGACGTTGCAGCTGGATAATTGCTTCTCTGTCTTGGTAGCTTGCATAGTACTTTCTGGAATCATAGATCGACCACAGAAAAAGACTTATAGCTCAGATCCAGCGTAAACCATTCCATGTCCTCCTGGGGCCTCAGTGCATGTAGTGTCTTCAGCAATAGGTGAGGCATCTTCAACCCTTGAAGACAGGTATAGATAGGCCTTCAACCAAGGTGTATATCTACAATCTAGATGTTTTGGGAATCACTTGGACTGCCCTCACCAACCATTTGAAAGTTGGTTTCTCATGCCTGGGATTTTTAGTTTATTGTTTTATAAGGAACACTGTCAGCCTAATTAAGTGGCTTATACAGAGTCTGGTTTTAGGTGATTATTAAATGATGCGACTCCTTGTGGATTTACCAAATAATCCAGTTTTTGTTAGTCCCTCATTCTTCCTTCTTCTTATATATTTATCTCTTTCCTGCTTCCCCAAATGGAGTCCTATTTATGTTTTTCCACTTTCCATATCGTCTGTATAAAAATGTATCCTGTTATTTCTTTCCCAACTCCTCTCCCCCTAAAGTAGCTTTATACTTTCCTAGTTTCTATGGTTACTCCATGTTGTATATGCTCTGTTTTCTAGTTTTCTATCAACTTGACACAAACTAGAGTCATCAGAGGAGGGAGTCTCAATTGAGAAAATGTCTCCACAATATTAGGCTGTAGTTGAGCTTGTAGGGTATTCTCTTAATCAATACTTTATAAAAAGGCTCCCAGCCCATTATGGGTGGGGCCATCCCTGAGCTGATGGTTCTAGATTCTATAAGAAAGCAGACAAAGCAATCCATGAGGAACAAGACAGTAAGCAGCACTCCTCCATGGCCTCTTCATCAGCTCCTGGTTCCAGGTTCATGCCCTACTTGACAAGCTCCTGTCCTGACTTCCTTTGATGATGAACTGTGATGTAGAAGTATAATCTGAATAAACCCTTTCCTCCCCCAAGTTGTGCTTTGGTCATGTTGCTTTACCACAGCAATAGAAAGTCTAGCATCCAAGATTATAGACCTAGAAGCTATCAATGAGAGGAACATATGGTATTTGTCTTTCTGGATCTTGGTTTCTCAATATCAATTTTTTTTCTGGTCCATCCATTTACTTGCAAATTTTATAATTTCATTTTTCTTTGCAGCTGAATCATACATATTTTCATTATCCATTCATCTGTTTGAAGGACCTTTAGGTTGTTTCTATTTCCTAGCTATTCTAGTGAATAGAGCACCAACAAATATACCCAAGAAAATATTTGTGGGGTAGGATATCACACCATTTTGGCATATGTCAAGAGTAGTATACCTAGGTCATATGGTAGATTTAGTTTTAGTTTTTTGAGGATTCTCTACACTGCTTTCCAAAGTGGCTATACCAATGTGCATTCCCACCAATAGTGAATGAAGGTTCCCCTTTTCCTATCTGCCCCAGCATTCATTGTTGGTTGTTTTGTTGACCTTGCCATTATGGCTGGAGTTAGATGAATTCTTTTTTGTTTGTTTTTTCATTTGTTTTGTATTGTTTTGTTTTGTTTTACTGTTGAGGTTTTTAAAAATTGAATATTTTCTTTATTTACATTTCAAATGTTATCCCCTTTCCTTGTCTCCTCCACCCCTGAAACTCCCTATCCCATCCCCCCTCCCCCTGTTTCTATGAAGATGTTCCCCCACCCACTCACCCACTCTCACGTCCTTGTTCTGGCATTCCCCTACACTGGGGCACGAGCCTTCACAGGACCAAGGGCCTCTCCTCCCATTGATGCCCAACAAGCCCATTCTCTGCTACATATGCAGCTGGAGCCATAGGTCACTCCATGTGTACTCTTTGGTTGTAGTTTAGTCCCTGGGAACTCAGGGGGGGTGGGGTTCTGGTTGGTTGATATTGTTGTTCTTCCTATGGGGTTGCAAACCCCTTCAGCTCCTTCAGTCCTTTCTCTAACTCTGCCATTGGGGACCAATGCTCAGTACAATAGTAGGCTGCGAGCATCCACCTCTGTATTTGTCAGGCTCTGGCACAGCCTTTCAGGAGACAGCCATATCAGGCTCCTGTCAGCATGCACTTCTTGGCATCCACAATAATGTCTGTGGCGGGTGGCTGTAGACGGGATGGATCCTCAGGTGGGGCAGAGATGAATTCTTAAAAAGTTGTTTTATTTTGAGTTTCCCTTGTTACTAAGTAACTTTTAGAAGAAAAAGTTTATTCTTACTGTAACTCTATGATATATTATAGTATATATAATATATACATGATGTCACACACACACATATATATATACATATATGTATTTGTATATATATTCATATACATATATACATATACACATACACATATACATATATATGTCTAGAATAGCACTTTCTCTAGGGATTTTCTTTTTGCTTAGTGTTTATTTGGTTACCCAGGGTCTTTTCTGGTTCCACATGAATTTTAAGATGATGCTCTTTTTCTGTCTGTGTACTGTGAAGCATGTCGTGGGTATATTGATCGGCATTGCATTGAATCTGTAACTTTCCTTTGGTAGGATGGCTATTTTCACAATATAAATTATTCCAATCCATGAATATGGGATGTCTTCCTGCTTTCTGGTGTCTTTATCAATCTCTTTTTTCAAAGATTTGAAGTTTTTAATGTAGGGGTCTTTCACCTCCTTGGTTAGATTTATTCCAAAATATTTTTTAATGTTTTTGATGCTACTGTATAGGTGCCATAAGCCAACTGAGTGCTCAGCTGGAGCATCTTTGATGCTACTCTAAATGAGGGTATGCCCATGATCTCTTTCTCAGTGTGTTTGTTGGTGGTGCATACAAAGCCTACTGACTTTTGTAAGTTGATTTTGTACCCTACCATTTTGCCGAAATTTTTGTTGTTTCTAGAAGTTTTCCAATGAAAATTTTAGAATCTCTTAGATATAAAATATGTGCTATCATCTGCAAAATAGAGATAATTTGACTTGTTTTCCTATTCATATCCTCAGGGGTTATTTTTAATAGGATGTCTGACATAATCATGTAATTAGAACTGGTTATTAAAATGAACTTATTGGCAATGGTACAACGGACAAGGGCAACACATTGACTGTTTATGATGGCTGGTACCCAATGGAGCTATGACTACATACCCAGCACTGTAGCTGAAATTTTCTTTTTAATTTGAACTTAAAGGTGTTGTTTTCTGACCCAAATGATGTGAAGATAGTATTATAATCTGCATTGTAAGAAGAATGAGACTATAGTTTTGAGCTCAAACTTGGAGGCTCACATACTGTTATTCTAAAATCCTCCTTTACTTCTTGAGCTCTCTTTTGTTTTTACACCCATCCAGAAGTTTGTTTTCTTAATGGGAAGACCAGTGGCTGTGATTGGTGAAATATGAATGAAAGAGATTAAGGACCTGAAGACATGCCTCACATATTCAATAGACCACAGAGCAATTCTGGTTTTGAGAATATACAGCTAACCCCTTATGGAAATGCAGACTGTGCTATCTTGGATGCTGGCCTTGAAGAAAAATCTACTCATGGCATCTCAACCAGTGTCAGAGGCAGCCATGCTTATACACTGAAGGCCTAAAATCAACCAAGGCCTGACAAACATGCCTGCTAGCACCATCTCTTGGGTCTCTGTGGAAAAACACTGAAACAGATGACTAGAAGTTATTGTAAACAAGCAGCTTTGGTGGAAGGCTGCCAAGCCTGGCTAGTCATAGACCTTGTAGATAGGTAACCTTGGTGGATAGTACCAACTTAGATAAAGACAAGTGAATCATAGGCAGAGTCATAGTGGTCTGTCCCCTGAACCTACAACCAGCTGATACCCTGTTCTGGAAGGATATCTGTACTCCCCCTGAACACCTACATTCCTGCTCATCCCCTTCCCCACATCCTGCCTTTTTGTGTGTATAACCCGTGTGTGAAAAAGTAAAAATGGCGATCTGATCAGACTATAGACAGATCATCATTCTTTGTGTCTTTACCTGTTACCCCTCATTCTCTTTCAAGTGACCTCCCCGGACCCCTGTTTAATGCCCTGCTGACAAGACAAACCAGGAGATGGCCTCTCTTGTATTCTTCACAGTTGAGCAATTTCATCCCTTAGGAATTGGTAAGACTTCCCTATCAAGGCTAGACAGTAAGGCTTTTAGGTTTTGCTGGTCACACACCTTCTATTGCAACTACTTGACTTTACAGGTATAATGCAAAATGTATGAGAAACAAGAAGCAAATCCTTATGGCTCCGTCCCAATAAAACACTATCTACATAAGCAGGCAGCATCTGGATTTAGCTGCTGGGCTGTAGCTTGCTGAACTTTAGTGTACATTCAGGAAAGAATGGGTCTGGCACACAATTTCCATGATGGTTTCAGTAGCCTTGCTACCTGATATCCATGCTATATATTCTGTTCCCTCAATGAGGGGCTGGCCTCACTGGAACTTTACTGCAGTGTAGGTGGTGCCTGTCACCTCAAGATACAAAATAAGTGCCTTTCCTGGATCTTGAACAAATAGTCAATGGCGCTATACCAGTTGATTGGTCAGATCCCAGGGAAGGGAACTGGGCATAACAGTAATTTTCAAAGCTCCAAAGATGGGATGAGCATCATAGCATTGGAGGAGTTGATTTCTGAAGGGTGAGGACATGTGAGTGGTGGACAGACAAGCCTTGACTAGTAGCTGGCAGGAAGAATCGGTGTCTTTCCAGCCTCCACCCCGTGACATCACGGGAGGGCCACAGTGAAACGAGGCACTTTCTGCTTCCTATGTTTATGCTCACCTGTGAGTGCACCACACCTAGCCTCAAGCATTACCATGCAGCCAACTGAGGGAGTCATCATGACTCTCAGCTTCCAACTGGTTTGGCAAATGTGGATTCCAGGAAGCCCTGCATTGACTCATCAATGCCTACCATCCACTGGGAAAGGCCCAGATCTGCACTCTGTCTCACAGTGCTTATCTGCATCCAGGTTGCTAACATCCACAGGGCCTTCCTCCCCTTAAGGGGTGCCACACATGTGAAAAGGAGTGGGAAGAAGAGACACTCCCTCTATAGAGGAAGAGGGCAGAGAACACGATGACCCAGAAATGTCTCCTTTGAGGACTTCCATAGTAACCTTACCCTGGTTCACCCTCCAGAGACTTGGAGCATTTCCTCCTTGGCTGTCCCTCCCTCTCATTGGCTTCCCTGCCACCTGGTCTGGCAGTCATTACTTCTTCCTTGGGTTCCCTCATCGTACTGCTGGGGAATGAGCCAGCAAGAACACAGGAAGGACAACCAGTGCTTGTTGACCCTTCCATATTCTGGAGGGTCTTGTCCATCTGGATGCCAGTCTGTGTGTGTGTGTGTGTGTGTATGTGTGTGTGTGTAACTCCCATTGTTTCTTCTTTTCTTCCTCCCTTCTTCCCCTCCCTTCCTCTTATTCCTCTCCCTTCCCCTTTCCTCCCCTCTCCTCCTCCCTTTCTTTCATCTCTTTTCTTCCCTTTCTTTCTTCTGTCCAAAAATATTAAAATATCTGCCCAGTTTAGGATGTAATGGTCAGATTCTGGGTTTCTGGAACAGATATGGCTGCCCAAGGTGGCAGATAGCTGCTTGTAGTATGTGCCAGCCACTGAGGAAGGAGGTAAGGAGGGTCTGGCCAATGCATTGTAAAGTTCAGAATTACACTGGGCATGTGAAACAGGGGCACAAAATCTGGGAAATAAATGTATGGAAGGTTAAGAACTCTAAAATGCTTTGAACTCATTAAAGAACTGAATAAAACTGAATTTAGCAGGATTTGACATGAGGAATCTCAGAGGTCATGTTAGGGAGCTTATGTATAACTGCCAAAATGGATACTTAGGGAATCCCAAGACGTGGAAGAGACAAGGGACGTGTCCTTCCTTCTTGTGTTCTCATTGGCTCTGCACCTGTAGCAGGCATATGCCAGACGGTCTGTGCTTCAGTTCCTCTGTGTTGTTAAATAGAGACTTAGAAGCAATTGACTCAAGCCCTCTTTGGAAGCTCACATGTCAGGGTGAGCTGGCTGCTTGTGGGAGCATGAGGAATTTGGGTTAAAACATTTGCCAACCACTTCTGCTGCCAGGCAATAACAGGAGAAAATCTCCAGTGTCCTGGGCCACCTTGAGGCCTGTCTGTTTCCCTCTTGTCTTCCAAAATAGCACACGAGTTCCTTGGCTCTTACCCTGAAGCAGCTTGAGATGACTTTCCAGAATTTTTTCCAGCCTTGCAAATCCAGAAACACCCAAAGTATGGCAGAAATACCAAAGTGTTTTCACATACACCCACCAAAGGGGGTCGGTGGCTGCCCCTTTTGGTAGCATCATTAGCTGCCCAGCCATGGACTGCTTTCCTAACTGAGACATCCATCTCCCCATCCCTGGAATCTGCCGCTGACTCATCTGTCTTCAGAGTCAGGCACATGGATGAAACAGAATTGCACTTCACAGTCTTCCACTAACATCGTACCCCCAAATACATGTGATTCTCATGATCACCATCTATTAAGAAATCTCTGGAGAGAACGAGTAATATTGTACACAGACACCACAATCCTTATGTTTTATGAAATGAGAAAATATGCCATAAGGGGCCATCTATCTAAGGCCACCATTGACATCCAAAGGGTCATAGCCATATGTCTTCCTTCCTTCCTTCCTTTCTTCTTTCCTTCTTCCTCTCCTTCTCTCTCTCTCTCTCTCTCTCTCTCTCTTTCTCTCATTTGTGTGTTGTGTGTGTGTGTGTGTGTGTGGTGTGGGTTGGTTTAGACAAGTACATCCTCTCCAAGTAGTAGTGAGATGTGAGATTCAAACTGGGATTCTTCTCTTAACCATACAGAAACCCTAGGTAATCTACCAACTCCACTGTATCCACTGAGCGCCAGCATGTCCAGTTACAAGTCCCGTATCTCAAGTTATGGCTTTTTTTTTTTTTCCTGCAAGGAACTAAAAGCTTTAGACTTTATTGTCACATGTTGAACCTACCTGGCTCAGCCAGTGTAAGATGAAGACAACAATAGACGATACAGATATAAACGAGTGTGCTGCATGCTGATCATTAAAAATATAATGTTGTTGATTTCAACACACCTTTAATGTAATCACACCAAATGATTACACTCCTGTCCACTCCTGGACAGATCAGAACTGAGCTTGCCCACAGAGAAGCTCTGTGGCTGTGGGTAAGGGACTTCATATGTTTGAAACTTAGGCATCCTGTCTGCATTGCGGACATGCTCATACCACTCTGTAGATGACCTGAGGGAGATTTGTGGAAAGGCTTAGCACAGAAGCTGTAGCAGAAAGGGCTTAGGTAAGTCATGAGTGACTAGTGCTTCCCACCCCCAGAGCTGGAAAGGCTCAGGGCCAGTGGGATGCTGTTGGGAGATAGTGGACCCTTTGGGATAGTGAGCCTTGTGAGAGGGTCTTAGTGTGAGGGCCATGCCTCTGAGGAGACTGGCTGTTCTCATCACTTCTCTTTCCTCCTCTTCCTCCTCTTCTTCCTCCTCTTCTCAAGATCCTCCTCCTCTTCATATTCCTCCTCTTCCTCCTCACCCTTACCTCTTCTTTGTATCCTCCTTACCCTCTTCCTCACCTTCCTCCTCTTTCTAATGCTCTGTCCCGTCCCCTCCCCTGCCTTCACTTCCTATGTTCCTTGTTGTCTTACCTCTCTATAGGACCAAAATATCAAAGCCTTAGCTCATGGCCTAAGACCTCCAAATGTCTGAGCCCAAATAATCTCCCTCTCTTTAAAGGCTGATTCTTTTAGATTTACTCCCCGTGTTTTCCTCTGGTGGTTAAAACTAGAAAAGAGACCAGAGAGAGTAAGACTAGTGGAAGAGGAAAGATGAGGCTCTCACAGGGCTCGTGGGACATGAAAGACGGGAAGACAATAGGAGGAAGAATCAGGGCAGCAGGGATGGGGGAGAAGAGGGAAGAGACTGCTAAGAGACTCTGTCTGATAAGGTCATTGTGATACCCCATATGCTAATTAAGTAACAAATGGAGAAAAGTTTCCATTTGGTCTGGTGTTTTCTAGAAGTGACAGCAAGCAGATGCGGGATGAAGCTGGCTGTGCTTTGGAATGTTGTCCAGTCTTTGGGACATCCCTTACCAGAATTCATCTGCACCTGGCTGGGAAGACCTCATCTGAGTTTTGCATTGCGCTGAGTCCAGCCTCACTGATGTTCTTTGTTTCCCTGTGAGTCCTACAGAAGCCACCACCCCTGGAGACTCTGCTCCTGGGGAGAGCGTCTTGAGTTCTCAGCCTCACCTGAAGGGAGGCACTTTCCTTGTGGGCAGGACACATGACAGCCTCCAACAGAGTCACCAGCAGAGCAACCTATAGTCTATTGTGAGCTAACACACACTGGGCGTCTCCCAGGAGGAAGCTTGGGAACCTGGCAGGTTCACCTGGCCTCCAGCCACCCAGATGACTCAGGAGTTTAGAGAGCTGTTCATTGTGTTGTCTGTGGACTGATAAAGATTTGCTTCTCCTTGGAGAGAAGAAAATGGCAGAGGACTGTGGGTGGACCTCCTAGCTTCCAGAAACTCAAATTCCTTTGAAAGAGAAGTGTGTGGTCTTGCTGAACCAGATTCTATGCTGGACTTTTGTAGGCCTATGATGTGGAGGGACTCGGAAGACGGTTCCAAAAAAAAAAAAAACAAATAAATGTTTTCAAATGTTGTGATATTGCTGATAAAGTTATCTTCTGGATCTCAGAGGGAGTGTTTTGACCGTTTCTTGTTTTATTAATGTGTGTCTCATCTGTCTCCAAGAGAGCTGTATTGGATGACTATGTTTCAACATTAGGAGGTAGAGTTTGGCTTGGAAAGGTGTCTGGTGGGGCTAGTATCATAATATCTCCCAGAATAGCATGGTAATAGGTAGGATGAAATAGTAGTAAGTCACCTCTAGGAACACTAGGGGACCACCCCTTGTGTCTTGTATGCCTTTAAGGCAGTGGTTCTCAACCTGCCGGTCACAAATCATATTACAATTCCCAACAGCAGCAAAATTACAGTTATGAAGCAATGCAAATAATTTTATGGTTGGGGGTCACCACAAACAGAGGAACTGTGTTAAAAGATCACAGCATCAGGAAGGTTAGAACCTCTGGCAAGGATGCCATAGACCAGACTCTAGGTGAGAACTCAGAGGAGCAGAGCACTGAAGGAAACATGTGTTTAGTTTGGATTAATTAGTTCATGAATTCCACATGTATTTGTCTTTAGTTAGTAAAAGTATAAAATGCTAGCTTTTATAACTAACAGACCCTTTATACCCACTGGGACTAAAACTTCAAAATCTAATGAGAATGACATTCATGGAAATAGATTATGGGGCCAGAAGGCTGAGTCCTATAACAGAGGCGGTGCCTGAAAGGCAAAAGGAACAAAGAGACAGAGTAACCGAACAAGCTCAGCAGGGATGGGGGAGGGGAGCCGGGAGAGGGTAACTGTGGGCGCCACACTTGAGCCAGAGTGGGATGGGCCATCCTTATGAAATTATTTCTGAATCCTGCAAAAATCTAGGGGATTTTCCTTAACCATGGGACCAGATTCAGGGGAGAAAATATAAATTAAAAACAAAACCAAAACCAAAAGCCTTTCAGACATTAGCAGTGGCGTCGCGCCCCCTTGTGGTTACTTTTGGTATCGAAGTGCGGCCCACCAGCACCAGGGGTTTTTTTGTGGTCTCTAAAGACAACCAGCATTAATACTAGGCCAGGACTGTTTAGGTGCAAAAATATTTTCATTTAATAATATGAGAAAACGTATGGTATGGAGAAGAGGAATGAATGCTGGTTTTGGACCAATCAGAGAGTCCAGGGGCACCTTTCTCAGTGGAATGCTTGCCTAGCATCTGTAGGAACTGAACAGTGTCCAGTACCAAATAAACCCCAGCTCTTGGTTAGTGGACACAGGAGGATCAGGAGCCCAAGGCCAGCCTGAACTACATGAAAAAGTGTCCACAAAAATAAAATAAACAGCAACCAAACACGCTTTAAAAACGTGTTGTGCGGTGAACAATATATTCTATGGTGTGAGTATGTAATATGGATTTATGAAGTCTATCTGGCCTGGCTCTGAATTGCTCTTGCTGCATGTTTAGAATGTGTGGTGGAAAGAGGGAGAAGGGGAAGTTTTTCTCATCACTTTACTTGTGGAGAATCCCATGCAGAGCCACTAAGGAACTGTCATTCTGACCTGGAAAGCTGATGGTGTCCCGTGCTGGGGCCTCGGATTTCTAGCCCGCTTCTTCTAAGCTTGAGAAACTTAAGACCAGGAACGCCCACTAGCAGCCTCTGCTGCAAGGGAAGAGCCAGGCTCCGGATCCTGCTCGGATCGCGACACTGGTTACCACTTCCGGTTTATTGTTCCCACAGATCTGTTGAGCTTGGAGAGGTGACTCTCCTGTTGTGGGCAGGAGTTTCACTACCTCAGAGCAGAGGCTGAACCTGGAGCCTGCACCTCCCCAGACAGGCGTTCACAATGGGCATGAAGTACATGTTCCACTCTCTGTGGGAACAAGAGATGCTGGAGTCTGGGGACAAGAGATGCTGTGTCTGACGGAGGCTCCCTTCTGTGCAGTTCCAGGGATTATATTTAGAAAAATAAATAAAGAATACACTGAGTAGAGGCTGAAGAATGGCCAAGCCAGAATGTCGAGTCTTCGTTGTCACTTGGGATGAGAATTCAAACAGGAGCCCTGAAGGAGGTCCAGCTGGTTCGTAAGTGAAGTAGATTTAAGCAGAAACACGGAAAGAAGGATTTTTATCTGCTAATCAAGAGAAAGCTTGGCATGGGGTCTCTGATCCAGGAGCACGTTTCCCTCAGTGATCCTCTGCATCCCTCACTTTCATTAATTCACTCCATTAATTCTTAGGTACCTCCACCCACACCACACACACAACAATATACAACACACCCATAAACACACTGGACACACATAAATCACCATACATATACACCCATACACACACCATACACCCATAAACATACTGTATACACACAAAACAACACATACATACACACACACAATTAACAAACAAACATTTAAAGATAAAAGCAACAGAATGAACATTCTTACAGGCACATCAAGAATCCTGTTTATGAATTTCCGATTTGGAGCAATTTGATTGGCCTCACAATTTTTGTTTGTTTTCATTTTTCTTAAATCCCAGAATGGCTGTGTTTAAAGCCTTCTTGTTGCCATGTCACTCGGTTGGGGTAACATCAGAGTAACTGCTGAAAGGCAGCGAAGTTCTACTTAGGTGTAGGTATCACAGTGTGAAAAGACTCTGGAAATGGAGCAGGAGCCCTGGTGGCCTGCACAAGAGAGAAGCTAGCGCCGGGCTTGATACGATGGGCACCATAGAGGACATAAGGCCTCTGAGTTGGCCATTCCTATCCCTTTGAAAACAGCGTTTAGAGCCGAACTCGGTTTCTGCTCTACCCTATCCCTGAGTATGTAGGAGACATTACCTGTGACAAAGAAAGGACGAAGTAGAGAAATGAAGAACATACCAGGGACTCCTCAAAGTCCTTTCAAATAAGTAGCAAATTTACACCTTTTTTCAATAAAATCCTTTTATCGGACCTTTGCCTCCGTGACAGGTTTATTCGGCATGTGTTTACTGAGCGTTTGCCATCCATCACACATACTCAATGCCTTTGGGGTGTTTCCAGGTCTCTACCTTCCAGGAGCTTGCACTCCACATCCCAGATCTCCCAACCTAGGTCTTCTATCTTCGTCTTTAACGGACTTGGGTACGCAGCACCTGTTCCAGGGCTCGAAGCAGATATCCCCCTTTCTCTCACCAGAGCGGCACATGAAGAGCCTGCAGTAGCCCTGCTGCATGAGGCACACGGTGTTTCTGATTCCAGGTGGTATGTCCCCTGTGGATACAACCAAGGGAGATAAACAGAGACTCCAGCCCTCAGCCAGTAAGAAGAATCTGCTCCATTCTTTCAGGGCTAAATCTCAGTGTCATTGAGATTTTCCTCCTTAGTTTTCAATAACAATCATTTATATCTTGTGGTGTTTCCAGGATGGCATAACAGGAGGGGTGTGAAATCACCTGGCCCACTGTAGGCCATGATCCAGCAGGGTCCCTCAGCCGCCTGGAGATAGAGGTCCACTGTGGGGGCCTGAGGGTGGCATTAAAAAATCAGAATAACAGGAGGTAGGTCTCAGGCTGTAGAAAACTTAGAACTGGGTCTGTCTCAGCTTGTGGCTGGATTTTCACTTTTATTATTGCAATAAAAAGAAAAATAAAAATGTGTCTTGTGCAGCCTTCTAAGTAAAAAAAAAAAAAAATAGCCAACTAGAGTCCCCAGAAGGAAAACTCCGTGGGAAAGACATGGTTAAAAAGAGGCCTTTCTAACAATGCTGCACACTGAGTTTAAAGCAACAGCAATACTGAGGATGCCTGGCACGTTTAGAAAAAATAGTCTCCTGCAGTAGCAAACTTCAGATGGGTACCAATTGATGATACTGTGTTCATCAAGTCTACCACGGTTTGGAGGGGACATGGAGATGTGGGGGTAGTCCACCTTCACAGAAGAGCCACTAATATCAAAGGCTACCAAGGATCTGGACTCTAGCTTTCTTAAAGGTACCTATTTTCTCTCATTTGAAAATTCATTTAAAGGATGCAGCTGGTTTTTATATGCAAAGGCTAGGGAAGTGCCAAAGATGTGCATACATTCTCGGCTCACAGCATGGCAGTAGCCTTACACTTTATCTGCAGCTCCTGCTCTGACACATGGATGACTGTCCTGAATAAACCATCTCAGATTGCGATCAGATCTTTCTATTCGTATTGGAGGAAACAGGCCTCTATGTCTTGTGCTGTAAAATTACAACTCTCAACAAATGAGCAAACAAAAATAAAAAAAATAAAACCTCTTCATTATGAAAGTGGTCCAACCCTGAGCCCCAGAGTGGACCAAACATCTGTGCTGGATGCTTATACCTCAACATACCTCACACCTCGATGCTGTCTGCAAACTAAAAGAGAGTCCTGCCTTCTCCAGGGCTACTCAGAAGACATTTACCTGAGTTTCCTTGAATCAAGCAGAAGAAAACACCAAAGAGTAACAAACCTTCATGTTTTATGGCTCGCTCTCTATGCAGAGAAGTAGATGTGACTGATGACTGAGTTTAAGCCAGGCGGGAAAGGACAAACAGGAGACCTTTATAGTTTTGGAGAATATTACTTGGGAATGAGTATATTTATCTGCTCTACTGAGTTAGGCTGTGGGCAGATGGTACCAGGTAATCTTTCTTTTTTACCTAAAAATAGACAGGCATTGAGGCATTCCCCAGAGGCAGAGATTGGCCAAGTAGCATGTGAAACCTGAAAAGAAAGAAATCTGGGGACATTGGGGACACTGGGGACTGGCTACACTGCACCAAGTCCTGGTGGTGTGGTAATATGGTAGGTGACAGAGACTCAACTCGGTAAAGATGTGTCCTTGGCTTTCAAAGTATTCAGCTGAGAACACCACAAAGAGTGTGACCAGAAGCCACTTCCAGATAATCTGCCCAAAGAAATAGAGTCCCGTGTGAGCCTAAGAGGGTATAAAAGAACATTCAAGGTAGGGTTACTCACCATAATCTGTAGTTTAAATGTAAGTGGCACATTACAACACCGTAAAACAATCAGTAATCTCCCACACAAAGATGGGAACAGGAAAACATGACAAAGACAGCCCACCACAGGAATGCAAAGTTGACAAAAGGCCAGCTAGAACACACCAAACTCACAAATTTGTAAAATCAAACTATCTGAAGCCAGAATATTGTCCACATTGGAAGAGGAAGGGATATCTCATATCCGTCAAGGTTCTCCCCACTTGAAGAAGTCAGTTGGAGGGGTCGGGAGTCTCCAGGGGTGTGGAGAAATGCTGATATGTATCTAGAGGGAGATTTATGGGGCTTTGTGGGCACAGAATAGAGACCCCAATTGGATTTTGAAAACAGAAAGCAATCTTCAGAAAGGGTATCCCTGAAGTAGAATCCAGGGAAAATTTCTCATGAAGGTTTACTGAGCCTAAAACATGTAGTCAGTGCAGCTGGTCATCTTGGTCCTATTTTAGTCTCTAACCAATTGGATTCACTTCTCTTAAGATTCTAATAGAAACTGAAAAGGCTTTGTTCTTGAATTCACAGTGTCTGGGGTTACCTGCACAAGCTTGGGCTGGCCAACATCCTGCCAAGGAGAAGGGAAGGGACTCAAAAGCCTAGCTCCTACTCTGAGGATTTGTATGCAGTCAATGGTTGATGGAAGACAGGGAGACACTTAATTCACTGGTGTCGACATGCTAAGGTCTCCAGAATTCTGTCAAGAACTCTTCATCAATGTCTCTGTAAGCAACCTTGATGTAACTCAAGGCCAGTTAAAGACACGAAAGTGGGACATCAGGGAGTAGACTACGTTGTTTGGAAGTAGGAGGGAATACAAGAGAGCAATGGATGTGAACGTGACCAAAATATAAAGTGTATGTGCATTAAACTGTCATATTCAAACTCGTTATATATAATTAATGTGTATCAACTATAAACCAAAGAGTAGAAAAAGCAAGGCTTCTGTCCTCAGCGCTTCAATGACAATTCTAATAGTTTCTCATTAACCCTTCCAGCAGCTTTTAGTTTGTAAGTAAGTGTATATGCATTTATGCTCTTATTTCTACCTAAACAGCAGACTTCAAACATTATTCTGGACTTTAATATATTCATATTATACACATACACACACATTCTGGACTTGGCATATATTAGAGAAACGTTTTAAGAGGGAACATGGAAAACTTTTTCAGTTTTGTAACAGCTTCATAATGTTCTTGTCAGCTGACCTCCATCCCAATTAACTAGTCTACAACACATACATTTGACCTCCAGCCTGAAGAAAAGAGTGTGTTGATAAAAAGAGTCAGCCATGATGCCTGAGTTACTGTATAACTGAACAGTGAGTTCCCTCCACAGACAGGACAAAGTGTCCGGCAGACATCTCTAGCTCTATGACAATGATCAAAGTCTGAGGAACCCAGCAATCGGTTCCTGAGTCACAGGCCTTTCTGTCCTTGGTAAAAGTACAGAAAGTTGCCAACTAGGATCAAAACAAATTGGGCAAAATTTTTAAAGAATTAATTTAAAAATAAGAAAAAACAAAAGTAGCAATGGAAATATAACTTTAGGGTGAATAGGACCGTGAAGTGGCTTCTGTGCCCTCAATCAATCAACCAGGAAAATAAATGAAAATAAAATGGATCATTACCCTAGGGGATACTTATGAATTAAGGATATGAACTATATACACGTGTGAAGATCAGACTCACACTGATAACTATGTTGTGTGTTGGGACAGGCTGAGCTTGGCTCCTTACAACCTTACCGTATCCATATGAACCTGCATCTGTGCAGGGGTATGGTGAGCGCAGTCAGTGAGCTTGACTCTCTCAGCTCTGACCTTTAGGTTGGCGTGTCTCAGTCTCCACATCGACTTCACAATCCTTACTTGAGAGTCACTGTCCCAATCTCTTCCCTGGAAACAGATTCAACCCTGGAGAAGAAGTAGAATAAACATAGATGCTATTCATTTATTTCTGCCACCAATAAGTTGGCTTTTCAACCTAGGTCATGAAGTTTTCGCACTGTACTGAAGGGATTTTTAAACTATAATTTCATAACCATCTTATTAGTGACATTTAATGGATCTATTTTTTATAGATGTGTACATAGACCCTATATTGTGGTTATATTGAGTCACCATTAGCCTTCATATCCCCCACCTTCTGAACCCTTTCTTTTCAACTACTCCCCCTCTATTGTCAAGACTTTTTCATAATAACCCAACTCCTAACCCTAACCCCAACAATTTCACCATTTTCTAAAACATAAAAACTGAAAGAAGGAATTACTCAGAGAGTGTAAGGAAACTGAAGTATCCAAACCTTTCAGAGTGAAGCTATAAAACAGTGAGGCAAGTAGTAGACATCATGATACGACCATCCCCACCCCCCACTACCTAATTCTTAACAATCAGAATCCAGTCTTTATTAATTCTGCGTTTGGCAGGAACTTCCCACTCATCGAGTAACATGAACACTGATCTGCATGCGTTTTATCTTTGGATTCTGTATCTATATGAGAATAGTAAACTGCACTTCAAGGGACTGTTACATCCCTAACACTGTGTTTGCAACACTGTCTGCTTCATACGTGATTGACATCTTTCAGGAATAGCTTTGTGAACTGGAACGCTATACCTGCCCTGTTGCTCTATAATAGCCTCAAAGGTGGAGAGGCTGGAGCCTTCACAGTGGGAAAGCTCTGCAGGAATCTGAGGCACAGGTCACTGAGTATCTATCTCTGCCCAGTTTGGATCACAGTCGGCTGGAAGAATCCTGTGGTTCTGATGTGGCCTCCCAAATGCACATTAGAGATTTTCCTTCCATATTATTCTCAGTGCCTTCACAAACTGAATCACTTGACAGACTAGAACTGGTCCAGGAGTGACACTCACCTGAGACAGAGGTGGCATGAAAACAAAACGGTACCGATCTCCAGCAGACATGAGCAAAGCCAATCACTTTTTCCCATTTGTTTGTCTTGTGAGAGTAGAGAGATTTGGTTCACTCATTCTTTGTTGTATATTTCACATCTGGAATGTTACTTGGCATATAGTGAGTACCAGTAAACATCTGTCAAACAAGCTGGCCTTTTGTTTGCCAACAGACACAGAACTTAAATCAATGTATAGGTAACCAATAAATTCCACATAATAAAGGTCAGGAGATATTATTGGGGAAACCAAATATAAAAACCTCCCTATTTTTAAGACACTGAAGGAATTGGAAGACAAACTTATGTCCCATTTTAGCAAAAATTAATCTCTGCTAATTAAAGGAAAGTGTTTAAAAGGACAAGGTGAGAGCCAATGGGAGCAGGCTGAGGAGTGAGGGGTAGGAGAGCAGACAGAGCTGTGACGTGGAGGAGGGGACACCACTTCAGAAATGGAGTTGATGAGGGGAAGGCCAGACTGAGGCGGCAAGCCAAAGGCACAGCTGCACGAGTAACTAGATCAGGTGAGACACAAAGGTCAAAGGTCTGTCACCCCACTGGGCATGGCACTCCTGCATGCCAGTGGACTTTCAAAGAAGAAATAGTGTTAAAAGACAGCTGTGGGAATTCCTATCATTTCAAAAACCATACAGGAATGAAAGTTAGGAGGGGCTGATGGTTTTCAGGTGAAATTAATAAAATTATCATCGGAGTCAGACTTGCTGTAAAACTCTTGTGCTGCCCATGAGCTGTGGGGTGTGTGTGTGTACTGCTGCTGCTGGTGGGGTCACTGCGGGTGTGTGTGTGTGTGCTGTTGGTGGTGGGGTCACTGCTGGAGCTTGTTGGCCCAACAAGGGCCACATGCTTAAAGAAACTGACTCCCTCACCCAGAAGTCATCAACTGTCAAAGGGGGAATAATAGGAAGACAGGTTCAGAGGGGAGAGATGGGAGGAGAGGAAAGCAGTGGAGAGGGAGAATAACAACACTGAGGGCTTCTGAAAGCCACATGGAAACCTACTATTTTATAAGATTTATGTATACACATACATGACAGCACAAAAGAGAAGAGAGAAAGAGAGAGAGAGAGGAGAAGAGAACTTTATCGGAGTTACCCTACAGAAGGGATCATACTCCTCCCAGAAGCCATAGGTAGCCAATTAGTTTTTGCTTTTCAAAAAATTCAGGCCCTTTGAAAAGTGGAATGCCGGGTACTAAATTCTTCCTCTAAATATTCCATATTAAGACTCACTTTCTCATATCCTTATTATTAGATTTACATTATCATCCCAAGAACAAAGTTATGACTATGAGGACTGGAAAGATGGCTCAGTGGTGAAGGGCACTCACTACTCCTGCAGAGAACATAGGTCTGTTCTCAGCACCCACATGGTGGCTTGCAACCATCTGTAACTCCAGTCAGGAGATCTGACACCTTTTTCTAGCCTTCCTGAGTGCCAAGCATATACATGGTGTACTTATATCCATGCTGGCAAATAAAAGATAGAATAGGTAGGTAGTAGATAGATAGATAGATAGATAGATAGATAATAAACAAATAAATAATAAAATAACATAATTATGACTGTCCTTCAGTGTTAAGTCTATATGAATTTGACCTGTTAGCCCCTAAAGTCAAATCTACACCGAATTAACCTTTCCTTCTTCAAAGTCTGCTTCATCTTATAATTAATCAGACCAAGTGATAGGGAACAGAGAAATGGATAGGGGCTCTTTGTCTCCCTGTTGTAGAAAGATGTCTGCAGGTACGTGGTATTAGTAGCTTAGTGAGGACGCAGTGTTACACTTGCTTGTTCTGAGTCAACACTGCAGGCGGGTAATGCTGACACTGGCGTGACTCAGTCTTCCAAAAGTGGCTGAACCCAGAAGTCCAGGGAACAAGGAAGTGAACAGAGGATGGTAGAGAGGTACACCTGTCACAAGTCTCATAAACATTGGGGACAACCTGGCCCCGGGGGCAAACCTGGGCTGCTGCATGCCTGACTGTCCTTGCCCCTCCCTTGCCAGAGAAGTCTGCTGGCTGCAGATGAGAGAGAAGACAGTCTGTTTTCAAGGTGTTAACCCTTTGCCTTCTCAGATCCTGGATCTGACAAAGCACTACTTAAAGATTTAATCTCTTAACGTGTTGTGTGTCTTACAGTGAAACAGAGGAACAAAGGAGCCCAGAGAAGGGGCCTCAGAGAAGACGGAAGCAGGCAATGATTAGAATGCTCTATGTCTAAAGTTCTTACCAGAGGAGGATGGAGTTGGGGTCTGAGAGGGAGTCCCTAGAAAGTTAGGCAACAAGAGGAGAGAGAGAGAGAGAGAGAGAGACAGAGAGAGAGACAGACAGAGACAGAGAGACACACAGAGAGAGAGACAAGAGAGAGAGAACAGAGACAGACAGAGAGAGACAAGAGAGAAGAAGAGAGAGATGCTTCTGGAATATTTCCCTGCTTCCCTCAAAGCTTAAAGAGTGACCTGGTATGTCATCCCATCACCTGACAAGCACTTAAACTCAACAGAGCCATGTATGAGACCCCTCTGAGGAGATCTCTGCCACACCAGAAGACTGTTCACTGTTTCCCTGCCTCCCTCGTCTGCATGGGGAAGCTAATATTATTTGGATTGCTCCAGGACACCATTTTTTGTTTCAAGAAAGCAACAGAGCTATGTTCACAAACTCGGTCTCACAGTTTTCCTTCTTACTCCCTAAGGGGATTTTTCTTGGGAGGCACGGCTCTTTTCCTGTGACGTAAGAAGTGAAGACAAGTCAGCCCACAGCAGCCCAGGCCTCAGGGTTGCTATGCTCACCATATATGCTGACAGAAAGAAAAGGTTATGTGTGGTGAGCATAGGACATAGGAAGCCAAGTTGGGAACAGGATTAACTGATCCTGCCTACACCCAGCTGCCTGGCTGGCAAGGTGCTGAGAAAGAAACCGACTTCCCGAAGATGGGGAAGCCCCAAGCAATGAACAAAGCAGGAGATCAAAGCCTTGGAAGGCTTCTATGTTCAATAAGAGGAAGGACATTGTGTGTGCAAGGTAATGTAGAAATGAGAACACTGGGTAGCTAGCTCAGCTGGCACCTTAGCAGCCTGACATATTGCTGGCTAGAATATCTTCCCACTAGGGTAGAGCTGGTGTCCACAAAGCTGATGTCATTGTTTGAGATTCTGTAATCAATAGCGTCTGCAAAACAAACATAAACAAGATGACTAATGGAGCCAATGGCTCAGAGCTGACCTGGAGACGTCATCGTGTCCGCTCCCTTGTCCACAAACAGAAATGCAAAATTTACCTCCGATGGGTGAAAAAAAAAATGTAAGGTTTGACTTTTTTCTTGTGAATCCAATGAAGCTCTACAGCTTTCCTGGGTAACATGTTTTAAAGTCTTATTATTTTAATGTCTAGAAAGTTCTTTCTTAGCTTAAATTTATAATTCAGAACTGTTTAAGTATATTACACAATATCTGTCTGTGCTTGGCAGATGGCTTTGTACATCCGTGCATATTCTGGAGCACAGAGCTTTTCGTTCCTTATATGTATATTTCAAATATAAAAATAATGCAATAAATCTATGTAGTACCCTGTAAGATATAATCATTTAAATCATCAATGATATTTACATTTGACTTCAGATTGATTTTAAACAGGTTTAACAGGCAATTTTGCACAAATTATATGAACACTTGCTTCCTGTAAGGACAGGGAACAACCTTTGAGGGTTTTTATCTTAAACTTTTCTTTGGTTTCATGACACCTTTATCTTTCTCGCATTTAAGGGATGTGTAAATATCCCTTTAAGAATGTGTAATATCCCTTTAAGGAGACATTTGCTGCAATAGTATCCTGTTTTGAACACCATATTTTTTCCAAAATTGAAAAATGTTTTTTTGTGATCACCTGGGAATAATTTTTGAGAGTGGAGTAGATGAGATGACGAGAAGACACGTTTTCAGTCTTGCATTCATATTGAAAGATTGCCTCACAAAAGAGTTTTGTAAGTTTTCCTTGCTCCTCACGCTATAGAGTTTGGCTCCTGATTTAGCTAGTCCTGAGAGATGAGCAGTCATAGGTGTCTCTAAAGCACAAAGACCAGAGAGGTGGCTTTAAATATGCTACAAGTTCTTACAGCAGCTATTCTACAAGACAAGGACAATAGGCACAAGGCATCCAGTTCAAGGAGGGAGCAATTCGCATACATACTGTTCCCTTGAAAGAAGTTTATCCATGTGTCTAAAACTCAACTTCTAGGCCAGGTATGGTATTGCATCCCTTTAAACCCAGCACTTGCAGGGTAAAGGTAGGAGAGGATCAGAAGTTGAAGGTCATCTTTGGCTACATATTGAGTTTGGTGCTCATGTGGGCTATATACAATCCTAGAAGAGAAATAAAACAACCAGGAAACAACCCAAAGTTTACAGCTCCCACCTGACTGATGAGCCTAGAAATGGATGAGGTTTTGTATTTTCATGTTTGCTGAGGCTACAGGGAATTAAGAGCTGTTCTAAATTTTTTATTAATTTTTTTCTTGTGTATATATACTTGAGCAGGAGTGTGTGTGTGTGTGTGTGTGTGTGTGTGTGTGTGAGAGAGAGAGAGAGAGAGAGAGAGAGAGAGAGAGAGAGAGACTAGCATTGTGTTATGAACTTGATGTTCGCCAAATGAGAAGGAACTTACATTCAGAGATGTCTGTTGCTGGTAAATGTCAATAAGCAGAGACAGTGAATCTTCAGACTGTACGTTATTGAGAGTTAGTGGTCTGAGAAGGCAGAGGGTTGACAGCTTAGAAGAGACTGCCTATCTACCCTCTCCAGCCAGCCAGCTTTACAGAGGGTGGTGGATGGTGGAACAAAGTCAACAAACCTTGCCAGTCATCCCTGAGCTCAGTAATGTCCTGCTGCTCATGTGACTAGCCACATTTCTGAGTCTCGTGACAACTGTGCTTCTCTCTGGTTCTTGTCCCTTACATTCTTCCTTATTCTATAGATGAAAAAGGAAAAAGTGGGGTGGAGAGTACACAGGGAGAATAAGGGTAGTGAGGAGTGTGGAAGACTGGGAGAAGGAGACCCCCCAAAAAGCACTCTTTGTCTGAAATTTCCTTAATCTAATGCATATGCTACTTTTTCAAAAACAAAAATATTAAATTTTTTAAAAAACTTAAGTATAGATTTGAAAATAATTAAATATCAAGGAAGAGGAAGAAGAAAGGTGGTTTGGGAGGAGGAACAGGAAGGGGAAATTCAACTGGTGCAAAGGCACAGTTATACAGGACCCAAGTCTACATTGAGAGTGAGGATTCCAATGAGAACCATGATATTATATACCCAAGATTTGCTAACTTGGAAGAGCCCAGACATTCTTACATTTGCAAAAGTCTTCTATATAAGATAGAATGTCAGTCTGCTTGACTTATAAACATTCATTAGGAATTTGAATACCAGAACACACTATTAATACCCTTTAAATATATACACAAAGAAAAAGGAAGAGGTACTATGCTATTAAAGAGTTCACTACTATTTCTACCCAAACAGAGTTAATTTTTAATGATATAAAGAATTAGAAAGAATGTAGAGCATTTTCTATGTTAATACACTGCTGATAGGAGAATGAATAGAAAACCTCTCTTTAAAAGGAAGTTTGGCACATAGCGTAATAATAACCATGTAGTCTATGACCTAACAATGTTAATTTTATTAGTATAATATTTATATTATATTTATTAAAGGTATAATTATATCTTTATAATTATATAGTAATATATTATTTATAATTATTATATAAAGAAATAATTATTATAATTATTAAAGGTATAATTATTAAAGATAATTAAACTGCTTATCACTTCCTTAATGTAAAAAATGTTAGTATCCTATATGTTAATGACCAAATGAGATTAAGTCCATCCAAGAAACAAAATGTATGCAATCATTCAAAAACGAAAAGCACTATATATTATGTATAAAGATCTCCTGGATGCTATTTTGAAAATATGTATAAAAGTGATCTTCTAGTTGAATCTGCACAGAATTTCCTTAAATGTATTCTGTTGAAATTGTACTGCAGGATGAAATGATGTGTAAATTGGAAAATGGACTTCCAGACCTAAACAGACAAGAAAGCATATTGCATCTGTAAAACATGATGTCCAAATCCAATGAAGTGCATTTCGTGTCTTATCCTTCATGGGTCAAGAGGAAAAGAGAGCTACTTACAGGACAATAGATTGAAGTTCTTTATTCTGAAAGATGAACTGGACAATGGGATACTACCATACGAAGAAGGGTCCCTTTGCTATCTAGTCTGCCAGAATCTCCAATCCAGCACAAAGACAAGGGCCCTCTTCTCAATGCACTTGGCTATGGTACAGCATCTCCACCCAGCCTAAATTCTTGTTCCCTTCACTCTGGTCACATAGGCCTCCTCCCAATACTCTTCAACCATACCCAACAAGGCCGGTCCTCAATGCATTGCTTTTTGCTGGTCCCTCCCCTTGGTGCCCCTGACCACCATACCCCGCTGTCTTTTAGGATTTTATCCAGTTCCTACCTTCTAGGTGAGACTTTATGTCACCCTCTCTCTAAAAGTCAGCATTCTACTTTCATAATTCTCTTCTCTCATTATATTTACTATTTTCTGGCATGGGATGTGTTTCATTTGCATATCTTCCTCATGGTTAGTCATACTAGTTAGAATATAAAATACAGGAGCATAGGTGAGTTTGAGAATGATTGAATGTGTTAACCTAAAGTAACAATTGAAGGAAAGATGGTGGGTACTAGATGTTTGTTGATCAATTGAGTGAATGAAGAAGAGAAATAATGTTAGATTTAAGAAAAATAATAAAACATGTACACACCTTTTTTACAGGGAAGGCTGGAAAACCTCCCCTCCCCCTCTCATCTTTATTCCCTCTTTGAGTCATCTCATATACACATGCATTCCTGCATTCTACCCTCAAGGTTAATCTTAGTCATTATTTTAACTTTTATCCCACAAACAAAACTCTTTGAGTAACTTTTGCTCTCTTCAATTAAGAAGCACTGACTTCCTACAATTAAATATCTATGGCTTTATTGATAATCAATCTTCAGTCTAGAGGCCAGGTGTCCCAGCACTTACCACAGGGTGGTAGTTCTGAAAAAGAGGAAGGGCAGATGAGCTATACCTGGCTGTTTTCCAGGATCACTTCCTGTTGACTGGCATGACTTCCACTGTCCATCCCAGGAAACCAACCGCCTCTCTCCTCATGCTTTGGAATTGCGTTATGTCAGGGACTTCACTTAGTAGCTCCCCACAACCCCCAGAAAGCCATATCTGAATTATAGATTTCCATTTCCTAGACAGCCATCTCTAACTACAGGCTTTAGTGCCTACCCACAAATGACTATATCTCAGAGATCTCATTTCCTCTTCTCTCCTGGATTCCCACGTACTCATTCTTCTCCTCCCTGTGAATGTCTTAGAGTTCAACATGTCCAGACAATCCCTGTGCCCTCCCTTCTACAGTGTGAGTAGCTTTGGTTGGCATAACTCACCTCTACCCTTTGGTCCCTCCTTGTCCATGATCACCAGTTTCAAGAACTCCACTTCTTTTCATCCCCTGACTGGTGACTTCCTCTGGACTGTTTTCTCAATCTGAGTTCTAATTGATTTTCTTCAACTTCAATGACTGCAATCACTTCTTCCCTGGTCTTGTTTTGCTTATCATCTCTAGTACATTCTTAAGTCGGTTGTTAGAATGAGCACAGGCAAGCTGTTAACATCTTTAGAGCACCTGATATAACTGCCTCTTGTTTAGCAGTCCAAGGTTTTGTGCTCTGTTGGCCTCGATGGGATGGTACCCAGTCCCACATAGAGAACACCTGTTTCTGTGAAACTCCCTAGCAGCTGTACTTGAACTCTTCCAATTTAATGGGTTAATGATCCTTCCTTGTCCCTATACCTTTGTACAAACTGTAGCCCATGCTTGGAAACTTCTGCCCCTTCTCCCAACTTAACGCATTTCTGATCATTCTACAAACCTTCTCAGATTCCCATGGAGTCACTTCTTAATACTCTACTACTACTGTCTAAGATACAGCCATCTTAAAGAGAAGATAAAGGTCACTTTCTCTGTCCATTCAGATATTTATTTCTGTGTGTATCTTACCCATGTTTCCTTTCACATTTCTCAGTATCCATGACAAAAAGGAGTAACACAAATCATTCCCTAAATGAATGAACACATTGTTTGAATGCTTTCCTATGAAGGTTTATTATTGCTGCTTCATCCAGCATGAATGGTGTGACTCTGGAGATGTGTCTGAAGCTAGCATGCCTTTTGTAAGATACTGTGTACACAGCCTTCGTTGTTTAATTTTGTCATATTACAATGCATAGGTTGCTGGACATGGATAGAGATGCCTTTCTCTGTTTAGGCTCTTCTCTAGTGTGGCCACACCTGGAAGGACATGGTAGTTCAGGAGACCTTACAGGTGTGCAGGTCACTTCAGCTTCAGTGATCTGCAACATCAGAACGGACGTAAACAGCAGGCTTCTTTCTTTTTTGAACAGTAGCCCACTTGTGTTTCCATAAAATTACAGTATTCTTGACAGTGTCCTTCACTTCTCTTGCAGTTGACAATTTGGTAATTTGGGTCAGGCTCTGTAAAAAGTAATGTCTGAATTAGTATCATAAGATTATGCCAAGAATGAGTCAGGGGTCATTTCTAAAGTAAGGCTATTATTCGGGGGATGGCAATGCATATGAAATAGCTTGTCATGTTCATAATTTCAAATTCTAATCCATGAACATAAGTCCAGACAGTGCTCTGTTCCTTCAAAGTCTCCCAAGTTCTTGGATTGACAAAATGGCATTATAATACTGCCTCACAGCCTACTGTCAGAAACGAACATACGCCCCACATTGTGCCTGCCTGTATTTGTGGTGTGACAACTGCATTTCCTTTTTTCCTTCCCTCAGTGAACTAAGTCCTTTGAAACAGGAGGTGAATTCCAAGGGAGCAGAGATTATGATAGGGTAAGGAAGCAGTTAGAGTTGATGGGACTGTATCTACTGAACATCATCAGGAATTTGCCAGCATTCAATTGTCTTCTTTCTCCACTGACCCTTGTCTCTGAATCAGAAATGATTTTTAGATTAAGGGCATTCCCAGGAACTACCAACTCCTCTAGGCTTTGTGGGTTTGGAGCTGGCTCTGGAGTAGGGCATGGGGACAGAGAAGAAGCCTGGATGTGACCAGGAGAGTTCAGAAGAATGCTTAGGCTTGTGGTACTTTGCCACTCCCTTGTATCTGTCCCCACAGGAGGTGGTGAACAGCTCAGCCTGTCCTCTGCCTGCTTCCCCAGGAAACCTGCCAGAATTTCACCTGACACCCAGAACTTAGCAAGTATTCAACAAATTCCAATTGAGAAAACTACCTCCAAGGCTGGGGGAACAAGGCACTGGATAGGAGAAGAAGCATCTTCTCTGGTTACTACTTGAATCAAGTAGGACATTACCATAGTGAACTTAGACAATTCTTGGCCCCTCAAGACTCCTATGTTTCTGAGTCTCTCAGGGATCCAGTTTCAGCAGAGACGCAGGATCTCCTGACTTTCCTGACATCTAGGGAAGACTGAGCCACCTCCACCATGTCTCCACAAACAGTGACGCTCACCTCATCCCATCCACACCATCCCCTCCCATCACATGCACTCAGTATTTCCCTAGTGGATGAACCTGCCTTGTTCTCCAGTGTTTGACTTACCATGGTAAGGAGCGGTGTGCGGAGGGAAGCGTTTCACTCTGTGATGCAACAACTGAGACCCATTCACTCCTTGGGCAGGAAATTCGTCCTTGGGGAAACTGGGAGGTTCAGTGACTAAGTGGTTAATGGATGAGGCCCTGGACAACCCTGCTGAAATTAAGGATATTTAGGAACTCTCTATTCAGCAATCCAAGAAGATGGAACACATTTCAACAGTGAGTGAGCCTTGACAAGAGACTAGAATGAACTTTGAGGGATTCACACATATTCTTTATGTATGCATTTATCCACATGTATGTTTGTGTGGGGGAAAAATGGAAAGAATGGCACGTGACAAAATGCACCAGGAACAATGGGTACCTCAACAACAATCTCAGCCTCCATCATGGACATCATAAATGCACTTGCGAAGATCCCTAAATCTAAGCCCCAGTGTCCTCTGTATAACAAAGAAGAATGAGGAGGAATCCTTCATCTTGGAAAACTAATCCCACCAGCCCATCTAAGACCCCACCTCACTGACTTCTCCTCAGAAGCCTCATTAGGAAAATGTGCTCCCGGGCATATGCTGTCCTAGATGTCCATACCTAAATCAGCAACTGCAGAAAGAACCTGGGCACAAGAACTAAGCCATGTTTCTGCCTTACCTGGAAACAGCAGGGCGCAAGGAGGAGGCTGGCAAAGGAAGAAAAGAGTCTCAGTTTCATGGCTGTGGAGGGGACTGCAGGCAGTGAAGGGCCCCAGGTAGGTGGGCAGCTGCTGCTCTCTTATAGCTGAGCTGCGAGTGTGGGCTGGGAGCCTCCAGACAGAGTGCACAGTCATGAAGGTCACGAGAAAATGTGTTACTTCCCCCACTGTTCCCAGAACAAATTTTGAGTTATGTGAGTTTTGTTTTTTTCAGGAAATGATATGCCTGAATGCTTTGGGTGGGCTTGATAAGAGAATCCATGAAGGTAAATTAAGATGAAAGGCATGCCCAATCAAAAATAAATGTGATTACCACATTTATTACGCTTTTGTAATTATTTTCAATAGTTTTAAAATAAGGCTACAATGCTAAATTCTATGTTGTCTGCAGAACATGTTTATCTTAGTGGAACACCACTGTTCATGAAAATATAAGACACACCAGCTAGGCAGGGTTCCAGGTAGTCAGATGAATTTAATATATTTGTCAATGCTTTTTCTTCTCTTGTTTAGTCTCTCTGAGATTATTCGCCCCTCCTTTCTCCCTCATCTCCTTTGACCCTCTTTCTTTTCATTTCAAGTTAGCTGAGTCATCTTCACTTTTCCTTTCCTTCCTCTTACCCCCTGGCACCTCCTGGTGATGCCATTAGATCCAGTTCAATTCTGCAGGAAAATGCTCTAGAGTTGAGGCCAGGTTTTCTCCTGGAGTGATAACCACACACACAGCTCTTCTTCCTTTTCTCCTTCATCTTCTACCCAGGCAACAGTTTTGTCTCACTATATTTTCCCAAGCATGCACATCCCTGGAAGCATGATTCAGATGAAACCAACAAGCCTAGGCTTTGGTTCAAGAGTTATTTAATCATGAAATACCCTGTGCATTTTGCTCAGGGAATAATCCGTGATACCAGCACTTTCAGTTTTGAATGTATGAGGTTATTATGTATAGAGCAACCAGGAATAAAAGGGAAAAGAGCAAGCAACAGAAAGACAATAGAACATTGGAGTAGACACTTATACACCATCCTGTGAAAATTGCCTGGGGTAGTCCCCAGCCACAAAACTTTCAGCTGGAGGGTGTGACCAAGAGAATCCAAAGCAGAACATCTCCTAGGTCAGACTGCCCCTCTGGTCTCCATTGTTCTACTGGCTCCTGTTGTTCTGCTCTGGAAATGGTAGGGTGACCCATAAAGATTTTTAGATTCCATATAAACTTCATAATCTATTGGAAAATGAGTCTACTACCCTGACTCAAGCCTTGGTGGATACTGGAGCAGAGGCCAGTATAATTTACTGTGGCACAAAAATTGTTAAAAGAGAAATCACTTACAATTGTGTATGGGGAGGGAAGAAGGGTATACAAAGCAAATGTAAATTGAAAAGTGGTCAGTCTTCAAAATGGCAGAATGATAGTTCTGAGCCCAGAGATTATTGTTGGCACTGATAGAGGAAAAGGACTCAAACTAGATTTACATGATGGACTTCCATGTAACGTCAGCAGCCCCCAGGAAGGATCACTACAGCAACAGTGTGCAAATATGTCTCATTTGCACATATATTTTGTTTGAACAGAGAATATATCTTAGACTATTTGTATAATTGAAAATACTCACCTCAGTGTAGAGAAAAGAGTGAGTGGAATGAGAACAGAGCAGCAGCAATGGGGATCCGGGAAAGCAAGAAGAGCGTGCAGGAGGCTGAGCCCTGGGAACAGGGGTGCACAAGGGTTCAGCAGTGTTACACAGCAAACATGGCCTTAGACCTCTGGATGTATTCAACACTACAATGCTGCTTTGTACTTGATATCTCGTTCCCCTGAACTCATTAGATGGTGTGAAGTAAAAACAAGAAGCTTCAGTGTAAAGGGGACATTTATGTTGCATATCTTTGTGCTGACTACAATTTAACTATGTACATGAGAAGATCTTCAATTTGTCCTCTCTTTATACCTCCTGGGTGGCATCTCAATTAATCCTGGAAATGTGAATATGGAAGGTGTAGGCAGCCGAAGAGACGGCACCGGTTTCCAACATGGCTGCGGAGCGTCCTGTATAAGCCTACTGCGCATGCGTCAGCCTCAAGCCCCTCCCGAGAGGGCTTATGCAATGAGGCATGACCCTAACCAATCACAGGGCTTTGCTAATGTGCATGAGCTCACAGGACTTATCTAATGAGGCACAAGCCCTAACCAATCACAGGTTATGCTATGAGGCATGAGCCCCAACCAATCACAGGGCTTATGCTAATGAGTATTGGCCCTAACCAATCTGAGAGAACAGGCCGCCTGGCCCGCCCCCTTGGAAGGGTATATAAGCAGTGCATTTCTGCTGCTTGGGCCCCCTTCGATGGATGAAGATTGTGCCTGGAAAAAGAGCTGTTAAAGAAGAATCCAGGCGTGTCGTGTCTTACTTGCCGGCCGGGAAGACGCGACAGGAAGGAAAAATCTAGAGTAGCCGGTTTGGTCTCAACAGCTTTTGTAGAATCAAATTCCACCTTCAAAAGGTGTCCAAGAGGAGACTCAAACAGATAAGTGAACTGAGCCTTGTGATGTGAGTCTCCTTTTTTGAGATTTGAAATTTCAGTGTGCTAATAGAACCATGAACGCTGTGGGGAGCACATCCATTAGGGCTGTAGGGAGCACATCCATAAGGGCACATAGGACACTCTGGGAGAAAGAGTTTCACACTGGGGAAGACAACACACAGACAGTAGAAGCTAATATGGAAAAGGAAGACAACAGGAAATTCTTAGAATAGCAGTAAACAAGATGGATTGCAGAATTGGACAAAGGTCAAGGGCTTCTGGACACACAATAGCAATAGATGTTTTGATTCCCTCATTTTTCAGACAAACAAGGAGTCACAGAATGTACCGAGTTTTTCCAATATAAGTATGATCAGGAATGTTTTTAGCCTCCTAAAAGCTTGCTCAAATGAGGGATAGAATAAACCTTCTTACAAGAATTCTAAGAAACCACAAACTCCTTTGAGGGACTAAAAACTTTATACTGTAACTTTAATAAGTCTATTGAAGCTGCCAGTTCTAATGAAGTATTCACAAAAATTTGACCTGAAAACCGCCTTTAATTTCTCCTTTTTTCTCCTTTATCCAAAGAGTTTTCTTCCTCATGTAATATATCCTATCATTTCCCTATCTCTACCCCTCCCATTTTCTGCTTACCTATCTCCATCCAGATTTACTTGCTTTATATCTCTCATTAAAAAGACAAGCAGGAGGTCTAGAGAGATGGCTCAGTTGTTAAGCACACTGATGGCTCTTCAGAGGTCCTGAGTTCAATTCCCACCAACCACTTGGTGACTCACAACCATCTGTAACAGGATCCGATGACCTCTTCTGGTGTGTCTGAAGACAGGAACAGTGTATGCACGTACATAAAATAAATCTTTAAAAAAAAATAGTGGGATTCTAAGGGATAATAATAAAATAAAACAAGACTTAACACATCGGTATTGGGTAAAACAAATAGAAAGGACAGAGTCAAAAGAAGGCACAAGAAATAGAGACCCATGCATTTGCACTTGGGAATCATATACAAACACTCCACTGGGAACAGAACTATGTATATGAAGGCCCTCCCTCACCCACTGATCTAAGAAGAGCAGACAGAGGGAGATGAGGATATGGAGTGCTCATGGTATGAACCACACACTGAAGACTGCGCCCAACTGTACTATATATACACCAACATAACTCGGAGGATGAGCAAGGTTAAAGGGAAGGAGGGAAACTCAATTACAAAGGTATAGGATTTCAAGGTCAGAGGTCAGAGGACCAACAAGGCTAAAGGAGGCTGGGAGAGGAAGGCAATGGAGTCAGTGGAATAATGGAACCCAAACACTAGCCAGATGCATGGACTGAGTTCTGCTGCTTGACAGTACTGTAGTGTGACTGAGCTTTACAAAACTCAATTGTGTGTTCTATGAAGAACTAGAAGAGAAATGCTCTGAGGTTCCCAACCTCTCAAAAAGTAAGTATTGAAAGGGAAAGAAGTGCTAACCACCCTAACTAGCACACAAGACATCATATACCTGATTCAAAACTAGTACCCTGTACTGACAAAAATAATATACAACTTGTAATTTGAATTTTTAATTTTTTATTTTTTATTTTTTATTTTTTATTCTTCTCTCATACAATGCATCCCAACTGCAACCTCCCTCCCTCCTCTCCTCCCCTGCCTCACCCCTGCATCTTCCCTCTCACCCAGGTCCACTGCCCTTCTATTTATCTTCAGAAAAGAGCAGGCTTCCCAGTAATATCACCCTATGTATGCTGATTTTTAAAGACTATGATTGGGAGTCACAAAGGCATGGGTATAGTTGTCATGGGAATGGTGCCATTCCTCCCTGTGGGTTTGGTTCCTTTGAAGTAACTTCTTGTCTCATAAAACTCTGTTGACCTTTGTCATATCCCAATAGTGAATACATTCCCCTAAACCTGCTCATGGAACAGATCCATTCCCTCCCAACACCCCAGTTTCCAGCTCTTTAGTCTTTGGTTTTAGCGTGTTGGGAAACCCAGGGCCTCCCTTGTTTTTTCCTAGAGAACTATGCCATGCAAACGAAGCCCACGAAGTCCTCCTGCCTGTATTCGAACCTTGTAAACAAAGTGAAGGGTAAATAAAACACCTGTGTAAACACTGGCTTCACTCATCTGAGTCTCACCCAAGATAAACTTCTGAGCCCAGGCTAGGCTAATACTCAAGTTCATGGTTTTCAGTATTTAACATTGGAGGAGTGTTTGTGACTTTTCTGTGGCTGTAACCAAATAAGTAGCAAAAACCAGCTTGAGGGAGGAGAGGTTTATTATGGTGGCTCACAGTATGAGTGGTTCTCTCCCAGCAAGGTGGGACGATGTGGCTAAACTCATGGCAGAGGAGGCACGCTGCCAGGACTTCTAGCATCTCAAGGAGAAGGAGCAGAGAAGGAATCTAGGGGCCCTCCCTTAGTGACCACTTCCTCCAGCACAGCTCCACCTCCTAAAGCATCTGCCACCACACAGAAAACAAATGTCCAAACACGTGAACACATGAGCCTGTGGGGACAGGGCACATTAAATATGTCACAGAAGGCAAGAAAGCTGAACACCCAGTGTTGGAAACCTTGTATTCAGCATGCAGGTATTTTCCAGTAAAACCCTGGGTGAAGAATCTGCTCACCCACATTCCCTCTGGCAATCTTCAAATTCTCTTTCTCACCGTCATCCTCCTCGTCACTCCCCACCACAATAAACTTTAATCTGAAAAGCATGCAGACCCAATTATCCTCCTCCTCTTCTTCCTTCTCTCCTTCACCATCATCATGGTCATCCTGCTTCCCTTCTCTCCTCCTCCTCTTTCCTTCTGCACTCCTCTCTTTCCTCCTCTTCTCCTCTTCTCTTTCCTCCTCTTCCTCCTCTCTCCTCTTCCTCCTCTTCCTCCTCTCCTCCTCTTCCTCCTCTTCTCCTCTTCTCTCTCCTCTTGTATATTGTAATCATTTGAGGTCTGTATTTTTTAGGTGATGAGTTAAATTTTAACAAAATATAATAAGATAAAACAAAATCTATCATATCAAAGTTGGACAACCCAAGCCAACAGAAAAATAAAAGAACCCCAAGAACAGGTACAAGAATCAAAGACCCACTCCTTCACAGATTCAGTGATGTTTCAACTAGTAAACTGAAAGCTATAGTACATACTATGCACAAGACCTGAGGCAGACCTGTGTAACTGGAGATGGCGTTGACCAAGAAGCTCTGTGACCTCAGAGAGGGGGAACAAGAAGGCTCAAATGATGGTGGACACGGAACAAACTCGACAGGGAACATGAGCTTTAGAACACTGGACTATGCATGTTATCTACTCAGAAGTGAGAATGATGCTTCAGAGAAGGAATGTGAGACGCTGTCAGGTATTCAGCACCGAAGTTTAAGTCGAAACCTAGTTGTTCTGGTTCATAAGCTACCAATGTACTGCACATAAAATATGTAGTGCATCGACGGTAAGTGATAAACAAATCCAAAGCTCTAAACCCTTGCTAGGGTCAGCCAGATTTACCAGGTCTGATCCCATGAAGCAGAGCGCACACCTGTACTCTGATGCTGAGCCTTGAGGGAATGTGAGGGCCACATTTTCTTAGCACACCACATTCACTGGCTGCCAATGTTACCTGGCACTCTTGTCAAAGACTAGCTTTGACATCCAGGGTAAACTGAGATGGAATGTAGAGGTGGCAACTGACTGGGGCCACTGAGATCCTCCCTGGTTTGGCTGGAGTCCTTAGAGTTGGCAACTGATCTCTCAATCTTTTCTCTGAGGGAAAAAACACTAGACTCCTGGGACTGGTTCTCCCTGTGACCAGCAAGAGACTCTGAACTCTTTGGGGGCTGGCAAGAAGGAAAAACAAAAAGGGGGGAAACACACAAACACAGATGCACACACACACACACACCAGAGTGAATGGATAAAGCAAGACAATCTCCAATAAATACACATATATGCATAAATTTTTCATTCATACATACATACATACATACATACACACATTCACACATTGGATGGCTGGAGCAAAGTGCCAACTAACCTTACATATATACATATAAACATATAGACATATAGACATAGAGATGTATACACTTATATAGA
This sequence comes from Mastomys natalensis, assembly GCA_021653895.1. Classification (NCBI taxonomy): domain Eukaryota; kingdom Metazoa; phylum Chordata; class Mammalia; order Rodentia; family Muridae; genus Mastomys; species Mastomys natalensis. The sequence continues at coordinate 75,617 of JAJTUV010002969.1, forward strand.
CACACATGTGTCTATACAGATGTACACATATATATACACATGTATACACACACATATACATAAGACACAAATATACGTATACACACATACACTCATACATATAAAACACACATATATATACACATATACACACATATATATATACACATATACATACACACTATAATATACACATCACACACACACACACACACACACATTAGGTGGATGGAGCAAACTCTAACAAGCAGACTCCAACAACTTTAGGTTTTGAAAACAGGTAAAGAAAAAAATTATTCCTAAGAAACCACATATATTTGTAACTAAGCAATTTGTTATAGATTAACCAAGTGTTAGCAAGCAAGTAATTTTCTCAGCTAGATTCTCTCACTGGCAGGCTGCAATTTGTGATTACAAAGAAAGCATTCATTATTTTAATATTTATCTTTAAAAGCAATCATACAAAACTTAAAAGAATCTAAACTTTTATATTAAAAAAAACTCAGTAGTTTTTCTTTAAATATTCAGAATAAACATCTCTTCATCAGCAAATTTTATTAAACCATGTCAGGAAGCTAAGGGCAAACCTGGGTACGAGAAATCAATCATAACTTGAGCAACAGCCCAGCTTTAGCAAAAGGGGCAAGTCATCTAGTACTGATCAAGCTACCACTGTGCTTGTTCCCTGACCTCCAAAAGTCAGTAGCTCAACTACTGAGTGTGTCTTTCTGACCTTTAAATTGCTCCTAGGATTTTCTACATCAATGCCATTAACAAAAGCATCTTAACCTACCTTCACTACTATGTTTTTCCAAATGCTTTCGAGGGGTGGTGGTCATTGCTGACAATCTACATTTCCAAGTTTTCCTAGGGTGGTGATTGAATCATGAATCTGCTCCAGCAGCAATGCCTACAAGAGATCAAGCACTGTTACTGAGTGCCAGGGATACCGCCCAGTGAGGGGCTGGAAGCCCCCTTAGAGTTTTCTCACAATTCTTAGATTAAAGGGATGTGAAGGCAACAAGCAGAACAAAGCACCAGAACAGCATGAAGTCCTCAGGATGCACAGTCCTCAGGGCTCTGCCTCTCCAAGGCACACCCATCATGGTTGTGCTAACCGGAGGGCTACACTCCATGAGCTCTAAGGCTGTTTATTATTCTCCCTGGATGGCAGGACGCACTCTTCTTCCTCAGAGCCTGGGAACTCTGCTGGGTGGCAAGGGAGGAAAGAGCATATGGAGTTAAAGCTGCTGGTTTGTTCTTGGCTCTGCTGGATTTGTTGAATAACACTGCAGTGATGATGTTTCTGTTGCGGGGACAAAGCACCAGGACCACAGGGAACTTGAGGAGAGCTCTCCGTGTTTCCTGTTCCGGAGGGATGAGAGTCCATGATAGACAGCGGGAGCAGAGCATCCAGGGGCAGGCATGGCAGCAGGCACAGAAAGCTAAGGGATCACGTCCTTGTCCCAAACTCAAACAGAAAGAGCAAACTAGAAGAAAGGCCAGGCTATGACCTCTCAAAGCCAGTTTCCACAGGTACTTCCTCCAGGAAGGACGCTTTCCCTAGAGCTCTTCAAACAACTGCAACTGCAAACCAAGTGTCCAAATGCCTGAGTGGATTCAAAGCACTGACTCCCAGAGAGTTATTCCTGTTCAGTGCACTAGAGAGTATCAGGCAGCTTTTCTAGAGCAGGAATTAGCGAGGTTTCCAGGTCCACATGTTAGCACAGGAGCCAGAGATTGCTAGCATCTGACTCTAACTTCAGAATTTCCTCAGTGGGTTCAACCAGGGCCTACCATTTTGTTATCAAAAACTTGTTCTTTTTTTCCAATCAACACAATGTGTTTCTCTACATTTTGACATTATGACATGATAGGCCAGAGAGGATCAAACTTAGGGTACAGGGAACAGCTGCTCAGAAGGACGCAGATGGGACAGAGCACCCCATTTCCACATATCTACTACACTGGGTCTACTCTTCAGCGTAGAACACATGAGTCTCGTCACCCAAAAGCCTAAGGGCAATCAGCACCTAAACAGGTTCCTAGAGGTTGCCAATGATGACAAAGAATCAAGCGCAAGGCCTAGACGGGATTTCTAGGGCCCGCAGATGATGTCCAGAATCCCTGACCCTGCTTTGTTTGGTTTCTTGTGTTTTCTCCTTAAATCTAAGCTTCATTACAGGATGTAGGGAGGTAGACTATGGCGACCAATGTTCTGTAAGTTATTCAGGAAGACAATGAGGTATGCTGCAGTTGAAGTAGCTTGCTTAATCTCTCGGGATGTGTTTTCTTCAGGTGTTCCCCCAACTTCCATTATCTTCAGCTGTGTGCATCTGTAGCCCTGAGTCCCTTCTTATCTGGAGGAAGTAAAAGAGACATAGCGAGAACAGCACAGAACAATAGTGCTGGGGTTGCTAGGAAAAAAAATAGCAGGTGAGGGGTCTCCCCTAGCATGGAAGAGAAAGACTTAAGGACATTGTGTCTTCAGGTTACTGAAGCCATTCCAGGCCAGCATTGCTTGGTAAGCACACACCAAGACCCAGGAATATTTACAGGAGGACTTTAGAGTTATGACCAAGTGTTTAGGATAGGAAGTGTTATCCACGGAAACCCCTTATCACTTACTCATTTCTTCACCTAAAACAAAAGCCAGACTAGATGATCCCTAAGACTACATGATCCTGAGAGGCTGATGATCCCTGAGATGCATTTAAAATACAACCTTTCGTGATTCTAGGAAAGGAGCTTTCCATTCTGCCTCACTTAAACTGACATCTAATGGCTCCACATACACTTCACTGTGGAGTATGTTGTAGAATAGAGTTGCGCAGGTAAATAGGGTTGATGTCCACAGTTCTGTAGAAACTTGAATTAAAGATAAAGAAGTAAAAGCACATCATGTCAAAGAACAGAGGTCTATCGTGTGAAGGTCATGAATACCAGCAGGAGTTGTCAGTTTGGGAACAGAGAGAATGTGAGGTACGAATAGCAATGGCTGACACTAAGCCTATGCTTGGGGGTTGTCCCAAGTGACCATGGTGTGGGGACCAAGAGTGACAAATGTGGAGTCATTGAAATAGTCTTTTCCTGTCCAGAGAACAGAGGCACTGGGATTTGACTCCCACCCCTGTCCACAGGCAAGACAGACAACACTTAGATGCCTGCATTTGCCTTGGGCACCATTCCTGATTATTTTACCTTTAGAAAAAAATGGAGTGTTTCAGAGAAAGTATAAATGCCTGGCCTTGAGAGTCAACATCCTTGAACAAACTCACCTACCGTAGATCACAGATCAGACAGTAGCACTTTGCTCATGCACCTTAGCTGAGGGAGCATGTGCATGTCCTCAGAGCAACTGTTTATAACCACTCCCCTTATGCAGTAACTGGGCAGAATACCAAGTTGGGGACTGCAAAGAGCAAGAACTAGACAGGAAATAGAATTGATCTCTAAGGTACCTTTAAGGTAGGATAGAGGATAAGAGGGGAAAAGAACATTGAGCCTTTGTCTTAAATCCATGATACAAGTTCATATTATGAATAGGTTGGGGAGATGGGACCAGGTCAACAAGGCCTCAGGATTGCTGGAGAGAGACCCCAGAGAAAGATGAGCACACATCAGATGTGTCCACCCTGCTTCCATAGTGTGTTTGTGTACCAACTGCAAACAGTCCGTATGTCAGCGCATTCTTCATTATATCAAATTGTGTCAGGTGGAAGTGCCTGGTGTGCTTCTCACAATAGACAGTGGGAATCGTTAAGAAGCACTACAATGAGCAGTCTTGAAATCCTGTAGGTAATGGATTGAATTTTCTTGGCTGTGGAAGGGAAGGAGCCCCGGAAAAACAATATTCTAGTTCATGCTGTAGTGGGCAGTGGTACCAGCTCTTATCCCATTCCATTGTGGAAGGGACTGTTGGGTTGAGGAAAGATGTTGTTTTTAAGTATATGTTTGATAAAACGCCAGTGACTTATGTGTGTGTGTGTGTTGTGTGTGTGTTTATGCACACATGCACTCACAGGAACACACATGCAAAATATCACAGATGAATGTGACAGCTAGTGCGACAAAGAAAACAAAATCAAAAGGATACAAGTGTAGCATAAGTTGCTCAACACCCACATGTTTCTATAGTTTCTGTAGTTTTCTTGCTGTTTCTTTCTAGTTGTATTTCAGTTGACAAGACATGGGATATTATTTTTGAGTTATTGTATTTGTGACGACTTGTTTATGTTCTAAATATAATCTGTTTGGACAAATTTCCTGTGGGCAGCTGAGAAGAGTCTGTTCTGAAGTTGCTGGATGGGACAGTCTGTACATGACTTATCCATGGCACAATTTAACCTTGCAGTTTCTATTTTAATTTTCTTGTCTGGATGGTTCATCTGTTGGTGATATTCGGTGTTGAAATCACCCACTGTTACTGTGTAGGACCTGTCTGCCTTTGAACTCACGGTGCTCATCCTATGACATTGGGTAGATTAAAGTTCCATGCATATATTGACAGTCATTATATCTTCAAGATCGTATACCTAGATTAGTCCCATTATTTATGTATCAAATTTCCTTATGCCTTCTAATTTTGTCTAAAATCTTCTCTGTCACAATTGTCTTTTTGATAGCAAACTGTCGTATACTTCTTTATAATTCAGTCAGTCTCTCTCTTTTAACCTGGGAGATAACACTGTTTGCACACAGGGTTACATTTGATAGGTTTTACTAATTTATCCACATTAGACATCTGCTGACTACGAGTTAATATAACCCTGTCTGATTCTTTTCTATCTCTCAAATCTTAATCTGTCCTTTCATGAGAGTTGGATCTTTTTTCTGAGCTCTTGTGTTTGTGTTTCTCTTTCCTGTCTGGGTAAGACTCCATGTAAGTGTCCCTGTAGTGCCAACTTGGTGACCATGAATTGCTTTGATACATGTGTATCATGGCATGTCTTCATATCTCCCTTGACTTTTACAGTAGGCTCTGGTAGTATTTGGGGTCAGCTCTGGTGTGTCAGGGCTTGAACTAGGTCATTTCCCATTCTCTCAGCACTTACTGTTCTTATTTCTTCTCTTATCTGCCTTCATAAGAATCCAGCACTTCTCTCTCACATGGTCAAAACCTCTTTTCTATATCCCTGGCATTTTAACTACAATGTGATGCAGATTCATTTCTGGCCATGATTACTTGAGTTCTAAAAGTCTGGTATGCTTACATGGCATTTCTTTCCCTAAATTTAGGAGCTCACCTTCTATAATTTTATTGACTAAATTTTCTGGTTTTTTAGCCAGTAGTTTGCTTCTCTCCTTTCCACCACAGATTCATGTTTCCAGCCTCTTACTGATTTTCCATGGGTATTTAATGTTGTAGTCATGATTTTTCTGTTATGTAAATGTAGTAATTCTTCAGTCTTGCCTTGATCCCTGGTATCGTTTCATTCTCCAGCCTAGTCTACTGGTGATGTTCTGTACTTCGCTTTTCATCTGATTCATTGAGCTTTCAGTACTATGACTTCTAGTCTGTTGTTCTGTTGCTTTTTCAAAATCTCTATGCCTTTGATGAATTTGTCACCCAAGTAGTTGATCTCCAACTCCAGGTTATGAATTGCCTGTTTTCTTCAGTTTCCTGTTTATTTGAATCTGAAGTGAGTTTATTGATCATTTTTATTTAATTTTTAGATTTATTTATTATATGTATATAAGTGCTCTATCTGCATGTACACCAGCATGCCAGAAGAGGCCATCAGATTTATTATAGATGGCTGTGAGCTACCAGGTGGTTGCTGGGAGTTGAACTCAGGACATCTGAGAGAGTAGCTGGTGCTCTTAAATGCTAAGCCATCTCTCCAGCCCTATTCTTCATTTTTAAAAGTAGATTTGAATTTTTGTCTGTCATTTCACCCCCTGGATGTTTGAATGAACCACTTCAGAGTTGTGAGCTTTTAGCAGAATCATGTTTCTTTCCTTTAACTATTTCTCATTTTTTAAACTTATGATTTGTGTATTGTTGGAGATCAACTCTGGCTGCTATATGGGGGTCACTCTAATGAATGGTCTTCTCTTGAGGATGAATCACTTAATCCCTAGTATCTCTCAGAGAAGTGAAGACAAACTGCAATAACATCAAGCAAACCAGCTACAAAAACCAGAGCTACCTAAGGCCAACAACTACCTACCAATAACCATAGAAAATCATACAGAAGGAACTAGAGAAAAGCATCTGATGACAGAGAGATATAAGTAAATGGATCAGATAAAGGCAGGAGGAAGAACAACATTTAAGTGTCTTACAATAAAATCAAAGTTTAAAAAATACTAAAATGTAATAAGAGAGGGGGAGATAGGGTGGGGGAAGGGGGGGAAAGGGGAGAGAAAGAGGGAAAGGGGTGGGGAGAGGGAGAGGAAGGAAGGAGACTGGTTTTAAAATTGACAAGGATTTAGAGACTCTTCTTCCTGGGCCTCTAGTCATGGAATTTTCCAGCATGGAAAGAGGTAGAGGTTATCTGGCTCTAGTCTTCCCCACTGTTCTACGTAAGACTGCATGTGGGCAGAGAGTTGAGCCAGAACTACCCTGTGTGAGCTGAGCGCTGAGCCACTGTGGGCTGAAAACCATCCAGTGTGGGCTGAGATCTGTGCCCATGTGGACTGAGGCCAAAGCTTCACATCTTCCCACATGTGGACCACTGCTGGCCCCAGAGAGCTTCGCAGGCTGGGCTCTTGCCTCAGAGACCCCCAGTTTGTTTACCTAGAGTGAACAAATGCCCAAACCTGTGGCTGTGGTTTCATCTCCACACCACCTGTGAACCAGCATCTGAGAAGGGGGCTGTTTCTACCTGGCTCTGTGTATCCTTTCTGTTTCTACATCCTTCTCCACTGTTGTATCACCTGGGTTTTTTCTAACACAAGTATTTGACAGTGTACATATATATATATGAGCATAATGTATTGTCCCTCTCATCGACTCCCACTCTTGCACACTTCTTCTTCCCAAATGTCTCCTTCCTATTTTCATGTCCGACTGTTTGTGTATGTCCTGTGCGGGTAGCCGCAGCTCTGTGTTCATAATGTTATTGGTGTGTCCTGTACAGAAGACAGCATTTCTAAGACCCTCCCCATCCTCCATTTCTTACATTCGTTCCACTCCCATTTCTGTAACGTTTCCTAGGACTTGCAGTGAGTGATACTGAGGTTTCTGCTTAGGGATAAGCCATTTATTCTCAGCATTCGACTACTCATGAGTCTCTGTATTAAGCACTAACCACTATACGCAGATGCAGTTTTGATTTGGACTTTGGAAGAGAGAAGCTAATGTTCTTTTATGCAAATGTGCTAAAAATAAGATTATCAACTCAACTCATAAACACTTTCACCCCCTGGCACTTCCCTTACACACTGATTACAAAGATTGCTGCTTGGGAAGAGAGCAAGATCTAAGTCTGGGAGACGGCTCAAGACTGGTATTAAATGTGGAATTGTATACAATGTACAAAAGCTTAATGGAGAAGAAGAAAGTGAAGAGGCCTAGAGTGTATCCAATTAACAGTGACGGCCCAGGAAGACTGAAGACAAAGAACATCCTTGTCTATGGGTTTCTAATCTAATCACAGATACCCAAGTATGGAAAGTTATCTGACTTTTCTATCATGTACCACCAAGATTCCACTGAAAAAGTCACACACGCTAGGGAAGGGGGAATAGTTGAGACCAGTTCCCTGTGACTTTTATTTGTTATTTTTCCATGAAATTGCAGTGCTTGCATGCTACAGACTGCTGCTGCATGCTAAAGGCAGACAATCCATATTACCAGGATGAAAATCTCAAGAGTTTCTGACTTGAAGTACATGCCATGGAGGTATGAAAGTATATGGATTCCGTTTGATATGAATATGGAAGGCTCCTGACTCAAATTTTTTTTTATTGGAAATTTTTTATTGGAATTTTTTTTACATTTCAGATGTTCTCTCCTTACCCCATTTCCCCCCTCCATCCCAGGAACTCACTATCCTCCCCCCTCCTCCTGCCTCCATGTTGGTGTACCCCCACCCACCCTACCCCCGTACCTCACCTCCCCACCCTCAGTATCCCACACAACACAACGTCCAGCCTTCATGGGACCAAGGATCTCTTCTCCCACTTATATATAGCTCCCTTGCATATATAGCTGGAGACATGGGTCCCTCCCTAAGTGCTCCCAGGCTGGTGGTTTAGACCCTGGGGGCTCTGGTTGGTTGGGATTGTTGCTTTCCTCATGGTGTCGCGAATCCTCTCAACTCCTTCAGCCTTCACTCTATCTTCTCCATTGGGAACCCCATGCTCAGTTTAATGGTTAGCTGTGAGCATCTGCCTCTGAGTATGTGCTGACTCAAATTTATGCAAATCCTAAACACCAGGGAGTGATGACTCTCTCATTCCAGCCATTGTCTATTATCTGAATATCAACTCACAAGTATAAGGAGCCCATGGTTTCAAAGCCCTTTAAACCCTGGCTTTCTCTGCAGTATTCAATAGTTTCTCTGCTCTCCTAACATAGTAAGGCTGTGTAAGACTAGAGGTTCAAGACCTTACTCTGCCATGAGAACTTTTAGCATATCAAATTCACTATGATAAACCAGCATCTTTTGGACCAAAAGAAGATCTTTGCCTATACCTTTCTAAGGAGTCCAAATGGAGTCTCTGCATGTGTGGTGTATTTGTTACAAGAGATAATTTTATACTGTGTGACCTTCCATTGTGTTAACTAACTATGTAGTACTTATGAGCAGTCTTAATATCTCTCCCCAGCCTCTAATGTTCACATCAGTGCCAGCAGGATGCATGACTTACCATTTGTCTACTGAAGATCTACATCTCCGTATCCTGATGCAGCATCACTCACATAGATCTATCACAACACAGATCATGGGTACACACAACTAATGTGACTTGTTCACAACACACATGAGCTGATACAGCACTAGTGCCTGGAATAAAGTTAGATTCACTTGGACTCCCATGAGCCCCTTTCTTCGGCTCCATGGAATTGGCAAGGGTCTAGTCTTGTTCCTTCATTTTGGAGGGATGCAGCTACATCTTTTCAAATTTGCCAGAGTGTGAGAAAGTACAGAGAGCTCTGATGTGGAAAGGATGTCCCATAGAGTCACACTGTGTAACAGAGCATACCAATACTGCCCTACCTATATGTCCCTGAAAAGAAGTTTTGCCCAATCTTCATGCACATACAATATACATATGGTAGATATGTCATGCCAAAAAGAAAAATGACTCTGGATATCGCTAAATTAAAAATACAACAGTATTTTCCTTCAAGGCACTGGCTTTGGAGAAGTAACACAACATCCATCTTTAGATATGCAATTAAGAAATGACTGTCCCATGCCTGACTGCATAGGGGTTGATGTCAAAATATCCCCTCTCCAGGAAAAAGACATCAGGATGGGTACGGCCCTCATGCCTCACTGGACAACAACAGGAGGACTGGAGCCATTACAAGGTCCCCTTCAATTATTGGAGGTCAGGCCTCTATCCCCACCTTCGCAAGAATAAAATTGCCAAGGCCCTCTATACTTAGAGAAGGGAGGAGATGTCAGGGGCAGCCCTGCATATACACTGAAGGCTAAAATCAGCCATAGGCCTAAAATCAGCAATAGGCCTGACATACATGCATGCTAACACAAAGTCTTGGGTCTCTGTGGAAAAATACTGAAACAGATGGCTATAAACTATTGTAAACAGGCAGCTTTTATGGAAATTTACCACCTGAGTAGTCAAAGACCTTGTAAATAGGTAGCCTCAGCACACAGTACCAACTTAGATAAGGACAAGTGAATCATAGGCAGAGTCATAGTGACCTGTCCCCTGAACCTTCACCCAGCTGATACCCTGTTCTGAAAGGTATCTGTACTCCCCTGAACACCTATGCTCTTCATTCTCTTCCCCACATCCTGCCTTTTTGTGTGTATAACCCCTGTGTGAATAAGTAAATTATGATGTGATTTAAATAACTAAATAGATTTTAAAGAAAAGAAAAGAAATGGCTATCCCCATTGTGTGCTTTGTCCTGTTGCCATGATGGATATAGGTATAAAACTCCACCACTTTCTTCTTCCATATCTCTCTTTTTCTATCTCCCTGTTGTCTATTTTATTCTATACTTAAAACATATTTTTCAACAATCTGTGGATTTTATCATTTTAATTCTTCCTTTAACTTTTGTCCATTATTTTGTTAATAAGCATAAAACCAGGCATTAAAAGCATCTTTCCTGATGATACCCTTCAACTTATCCAAACCCATGACAACTTATCATTAATAGAAAAGGGAACATATCAGTGCATGATTCATTGATGATAAGTTCTTCTGCAACAACTTTTCTCTTTCAAGTCCAGCAGACCAAACGTATCCTTACATCCACGTGGGCATTTTCAGGAGACCTGTGTCAGGGCCATCACCACAAATCATCCTCCATGTAAAGATTTTCATTTTCAATACCTGGGTTTAGAAAGAAGAGAACAGCAAAGAGAAATAAGAATGTCTTCATGAAGAGCAGTCAGTGCTCTTAACCACTGAGCCATCTCTCTAGTTCCCATGGTCTTCTTCTCTTATTTCTTATTTTTTTATTTTTTCCCAATCTGCATTTATACCATTTTAATTATATGCAAGTATTAAGGTCAGTTCTAGGTTGAGGAACTAGAAATACAATAGATGCAAAAAGTCAAGGAGCAAGCAACAGAATAAACACAAATAGTCAAAGAACACTCAAGGCAATAAACAAAGTCCCATGATCACTCCCTTGATCACTGTTTCTAAGGGCTTATCAGGATGACCAAAATATCTGAGCCTACTTCCCTGTCCTAACCCAAAGTCATTTTCATGCCTGAAGCCTACTTCTTTGTTCTAGCCTAAGGTTTAGATACCTGCCTGAAATTTAAGTTCAATTCCCAGCACCCATATGACAGCTCACAACTGTTTGTAACTCCAGTTCCAGGGGACCTTACACCCTCACACAGGCATACATGGAGGCAAACCACCAATTCTCATAAAATGAAAATAAATAAATCAGTTAAAATAAATATATAAAACCCAGTGAGGCCACTTTATGATAAAGAACAATAAAAGCAATATTAGTATGGACATGATAAGAGACTCAGGCTCTCTTGGTCCTTTTGTCTGGGGCAGACACCTAGCTTGTCTGCTCCCGTGAAGACACCATATCCTGAGACATCCTACAGGAGCCACTGCATTCAGAGCTGTGGGTAAGAACCCTCTCCCACTATGCTATGCCCCAGAGCTACAACTGGGAGCCTGGGGCGCTCAGGACCCATCAGCCACCTAAACCTCGCCCTTCTGAAATACGACTCTCCTTCCACCCCTCACTTGGTCCTTTTGGCTGGGCAGACACCTACCTGGTCTGTTCCTATGAAGACACCTTATCCTGAGCCATTTTAAAGGAGCCACTCCACTCAGAGTAGCAAACATCTAGCTGCTCTGTTCCCATGAAGACACCATATCCTGAACCATCCTAGAGGAACCACTGCACTCAGAGCAGCAGGATTTCAGGATCCCAGAGGCGGCCTGAGTCCCAGGAGTTCTTCCACCCAGGAGCTCAGGATCACAGGATCACAGAAATATCTGGACTCTGAGGAGTTCTGACACAAGCAAAAATAACTGGAAAGAGAGACTCCTGTCAGAAACAATGAGTGCAGGTAGCACTAGAATTAACCTGATGGCAAAGGGCAAGTGCAAGAACATAAGCAACAGAAACCAAAATTACTAGGCATCATCAGAACTCAGTTGTCCCACCATAGTAAGCCCTGGACACCCCATCACACTGGAAAAGCAGGATTTAGAATTAAAATCACTTCTCATGATGATGATAGAGTACTTTAAGGGCATAAATAACTCCCTTAAAGAAGTACAGAATACAGGTAAACAGGTAAAAGCCTTTAAAGAGGAAACACAAAAATCCCTTAAAGAATTTAAAGAAAACACAACCAAACAGGTGAAGGAATTAAACAAAACCATCCAGGATCTAAAAATGGAAGTAGAAACAATAAAGAAATCTCAAAGGGTGACTACCCTGGAGATAGAAAGCCCAGAAAAGAGATAAGGAGTTTTAGATACAAGCATCACCAACAGAATACAAGAGATGGAAGAGAGAATCTCATGTGCAGAAGATACCATGGAAAACATTGACACAAATGCCAAAGAAAACGCAAAATGCAAAAAGCTCCTAACATCCAAAACATCCAAGAAATCCAGGACACAATGAGAAGAGCAAACCTAAGGATAATAGGTATAAATGAGAGTGAAGATTCCCAATTTAAAGGGACAGTAAATATCTTCAACAAAATTATAGAGGAAAACGTCCCTAACCTAAAGAAAGAGATGTCCATGAACACACAAGAAGCCTAAAGAACTCCAAATAGACTAAACCAGAAAACAAATTCCTCACATCACATAATAATCAAAATATCAAATGCACAAAACAAAGAAAAAAATACTAAGAGCAGTAAGGGGAAAAGGTAAAATAACATATAAAGGCAGACCTATAAGAATTACACCAGACTTCTCACCAGATACTATAAAAGCCAGAAGATCCTGGACTGAGATCATACAGACCCTAAGAGAACACAAATGCCAGCCGAACTACTATACCCAGCAAAACTCTCAATCACTATAGATGGAGAAACCAAGATATTCCATGACAAAACCAAATTTGCACAATATCTTCCCACAAACCCAGCACTTCAAAGGATAATTGATGGAAAACGCCAACACAAAGAAGGAAACTAGTTCCTGAACAGAACACCAATGGCTCATGCTCTAAGATCAAGAATTGACAAATGGGACCTCATAAAATTGCAAAGTTTCTGTAAGGCAAAGGACACTGTCAATAGGACAAAACAGCAACCAACAGATTGGGAAAAGATCTTTACCAATCCCACATCCGATAGAGGGCTAATATTCAATATATACAAAGAACTCAAGTAATTGAACTCCAGACAACCAAGTAACCCTATTAAAAATGGGGTATAGACCTAAACAAAGAATTCTCAACTGAGGAAACTCAAATGGCCAGGAAGCACCTAAAAAAATGTTCAGCATCCTTAGTCATCAGGGAAATGCAAATCAAAACAACCCTGAGATTCACTTCACACCAGTCAGAATGGCTAAGATCAAAAACTCAGGTGACAGTAGATGCTGGCCAGGATCTGGAGAAAGAGGAACACTCCTCTGTCTGGGCCCACTCTGTCAGCCAACAGGTTCTCCAGCCAGGAGGATGCACGCTTCCAATTCCTGAGGTGTCCTTCACTGTATCCCACTTACTGGAGCTCTAACGTTGAGGCGCCACTATATAATGACCCCTCTGCCCCACATTTGGGGGCCACTTTGTCCCTGCCCAAGCTGCTGCTCCGGTCTGCAGGTCAGGGTCTAGCAAGAGAGAGAGTGGGGATGGAGGGCCAAGAGACACAAAGAATGGAGACAAGACAGAGTCTGATCGAGTCCCCGTCTATTGAAAGGAAATCCTGGGTATTTATACCCTTTACCACGTGCCTTGCCCTCGTGGACAAGCAGGGGAACACAGCTGAAGGGCTTTGCCACGTGCTTGTAGCCATGGATACCACATGCCTTGTAGCCATGGATACTATATGCACCTACAGAGTGGATACCACATCACCTTGCAGCTGGAGGCACTAAGCAGCAAAACAAGATATGTGAGAAAAACAAATGTTTATCAGAGTGTTCTCAGCTGTTGTGGGCTGTTGAAAACAAGTCTCTCATCAGGGTATATAGCTCGAGATGGCTGCAAAGATGATAGTCGCTTTCGGCTAGGAGTCGGCTCCCAACACTCCTCCATTGTTGGTGGGATTGCAAGATGTGTGAACCACTCTGGAAATCAGTCTGACAGTTCCTCAGAAAATTGGACATAGCATTACCTGAGGACCCAGCTATACCTCTCCTGGGTATATACACAGAAGATGCTCCAACATATAACAAGGACATATGCTCCACTATGTTCATAGCAGCCTTATTTATAATAGCCAGAAGCTGGGAAGAACCCAGATGTCCTTTAACAGAGGAATGGATACAAAAAACGTTGTACATTTACACAATGGAGTATTACTCAGCTATTAAAAACAATGAATTCGAGAAATTCTTAGGTAAATGGATGGAACTAGAAAATATCATCCTGAGTGAGGTAACCGAATCACAAAAGAACACACATGGTATACACTCACTGATTATTGGATATTAGCCCAGAAGCTTGAAATACCCAAGATTCAATTCACAGACCACATGAAGCTCCTGAAGAAGGAAGACCAAGTGGGGGTGCTTGGTCCTTCTTAGAAGGAGTTACAAAATACTCAAGGGAGCAAATATGGAGACAAAGTGTGGGACAAAAACTGAAGGAGGGGCCATCTGGAGACAGTTCCACCTGGGTATCCATCCCATGTGCAGTCACCAAAGGTAGAAGTGATGTGGATGTTAGGTAGTGCATGCTGACAGGAGCCTGATATAGCTGTCTCCTTAGAGGTCTGCAGAGGTTGACATATTCAGAGGTGGATGCTCACAGCTAACCAGTGAACTGATCAAGGGGTTCCCAATGGAGGAGTTAGAGAGAAGACTGAAGGAGCTGAAAGGGTTTGCGTCCCCATGAGGAGAGCAACAATACCATCCAACCAGAGCTCCTAGGGTCTAAACCACCAGCCTGGGAGCACATAGGGAGGGACCCATGGCTCTAGCTGTATATGTAAGGGAGGATGGCCTTGTTGGGCCTAGGTAGGAGAGGAGATTCTTGGTCCCATGAAGGCTGGACACCGAGTGTGGGGGAATTCAAGAGTGGGGAGGTGGGATTGGGGGGTAGGTGGGGGCACATCCTCATAGAAACAGGAGGAGGGGTGATAGGATAGGGGGTTCCTAGGTGGGGGTGAGGGGGTGGGGAATTGAGTAAGGTGATAACATCTGAAATGTAATAAAATATCCAATAACAAAATTTTTAAAAAGAGACTCAGAAATTCATAATTCAGTTTAAACTTTTTCTGATTTCACTCTATATCAGGTTTCAAAAGAGAAAAGGTCATTCAATATCAAATTGAAGGGTGTGTTTGCTAACCTCTATGGTTTTTTTTGTACAAACATTTCCTTAATGCTGTCAGCTTTTTAGCCCGCTACAAAATGTTGTGGTCACTGTGTTTCCAGGCCATTCTTCTAATGAAATGGGTGACAGGAATGCTAGCACCATCTGGGCTAGAGGCTCCCTGAGTAAAGGATTCTTTGAGGGTTTCTTGGTTTCTAGGCAACCATCAGAAAACCAGTCTTCAGCTGCTTCTATGCTTTGACTGCAATAAGAACTAGAAATTGATGTTGATAAGCTCAGTGTTGTCACACTGCTGCTATTTGCTACTAAGATCACCTCAGGGGACTCACAGCTAATGAATCCAAGAGGCAGAATTCAACTTTAGAATGATTTCTGACAGTTGTTTAGAAAAGAAAAAAAGGCAAGTCTGGTAAGCCTTTGGGTCTTGAGGCACAAGACAGGGTTTCTCATGTATGCCTGGTTGTGTGCTGGGATTAAATGTGTGCACCACCACCACAATAAATAATAAATAAATAAATAAATAAATAATAAATAAATAATAAATAATGTCTTCACGACTTTAAGGGCTGTGAGGTCAGCACAGTGTCCATGGAAAAGGGCACCAACACCCACCCACCTTTATACGCTTCTCCAGAGCAAACAGGGCCTTGATCAGTGAAGCATATCAGAACAAGTGACCCCATGCCCTCTACATGGAGTCCACCTGCCTCAGTGGGTGTTGCTCAACCTACAGTGTGTTGCTGTTTTCTCTGGTTCTGGAAAGTTCCCAAGAAGGAAAATAGACATAGCATAGAGCACAGGTAGGTGGAGATGGATGACTGGGTGCAGGTCTCATGCTAGAAGAATCTGGAGTCTAGTCCTTTGCATTCTAATCATGACTGTGGTCCTCCCTAGTGGCTTCAGATCACAGGTATAGTGGGAGTGTAAGTATAAATAGCCCATGTTTTGGTGAAGGAATGGTGCCCGGTGGTAAGGTAGACTCTGAACTGCAGAGTCCAAACTTTGTGAGCTGTACACGCTGGGAAAGAACCATGACCTAGCATGCACCCCATCATTTGTTTATAAATCCTGGACTTTGCTGTGTGCAGCCATTTCAAATGTTACATCATCTTACTTAAACTCGGAGGTTTTTGTTTGTTTGTTTTATGTTGGGGTTTATTGTTTTTTTTATTTTTTTTTTGAGATATCACACAGTATATTTTTTAAGATTTGTTTATTTATTTATATGAGTATGTGGTAGTTGTCTTCAAACACACCAGAAGAGACATCAGATCCCACTACAGATGGCTATGAGCCACCATGTATTTTATGGGAGTTGAACTCAGGACCTCTGGTAGAGCAGTTGGTGCTCTTAACCACTGAGCCATCTCTCTAGCCCTTCACACAGTATATTTTAGCCACATTCTTTACCCTCCCATAACTCCTCCCAGATCCTCCCAACTACCCACCAAACTTCATGTTGTCTGATTTGGGTTGGCCAATTACCCTGAGCATAAGGCCTGTCCTAGAGTGTGGTTGATATACTCAGTATCACTCCAGTGATGGAAACTTTTTTTCCCTATCCCAGTAGCTGTCAATCACAAATAAGTAGCTTTTTGTCTAGGCTGAACTCTGTGCCCACTTCCCCTTTGCTATTTGTCTAGCTTAGATTGGTTGCGGGTCTTGTGCACACTGTCAATCTCTATGAGTTAAGTGTGCACCAGCCTTGTATATCTGTGCAGTCCCTTGTAGTTGGTACTACTCCATACTCTGACACTCTTGACAGCTCCTCTTCCAACATAGATCCCTGAGCACTGAGTGGAGGAGTGTAATAAAAATATCTCATTAAGGGCTGAGAGCGCCACAGTCTCTCTCTGACATTGGCCAGTTGTGGATCTGTGTGTTAATGACTACATAGTGCAAGAGCAAGCTTCTCTGGTGAGGGTCAAGGGATGCTCTGATCTATGAGCAGAGGATATGTCATTAGGAGTCAGATTGCTACACTCATTTGCAGAGTGGTTGTTCAACGTTATATAGAAATATAAATTTGATGATGAGATAACCAGACATTCTGCTAGACACTTCTATGCCATGGCAATGCACTCAAATGCTCAATGAGGTTGACATTATCAATATAACCCAATTTTAAGGATAAAGAGACTAAGGTTTTCAAAAATTGTTAACCTACCCAAGGTGGTCTACATGGTAGGTATTCTAACTACATAGTCTACATTTTTTTTGTGTTTTGAGAGAGACAGGAGGGCACTGAGAATTGAATGTAGGCTTTGTGTATGCCAGCAAACACTTTAAAACTAACGCCCCTTTTTACTTATTTTCTCACCAAATTACACAGGCTGGCTTTGAACTCACTGTTAGTCCAAGCAGGACTTTAGCTTGTGATGCTTCCTACCTCAGTCTTTGGAGTAGCTAGGTTACAAGCCTGTAACACCAGGTCCTTCCTTTGTCTCCAAGACTGAAAACCAGAATATCTGTAACTCTAAGTATCCCAGTGGCAATAGGCAGGACACAGTTTGGGGAGATGACATGAATATTCCTTTTGATGCCCACAGTTTTGATGACTAAAGGTTGTTGTGATTATGATTTGGTCTGTGATGAGATGTTTTGACAGGCACAGGATTCAAAGCTACCTTAGCAAAGGGTCTGTCAGTCCTCACATTTGCTGAACAATTTATAAATACAGCAGTTCGAATGGGGAGGGTCAGTACACATATCGTGGATTGCCTTCAGTCCCCACCAGAGCTCTGTAAACATGAAGAACACTCAATGTACTCCTGAGCTGAAATCATACTGGATCCCCAGGACCTGCTGCAAAGGCAATATGTGTGCTTTGATCTTGAGAAGTCATGGAGACCCATAGGATCCTCTCCCCTCAATTCCTGCAGTAGAAGTGGCATGGCCCTGGTTCTCCAAGTCTCGATCAATGTCCACTCCATTCTACAAGCTGGTTGGGCGTGGAGAAGTAGGACTTTGCAGGTCAAGGTTATAACTCACTGCACCAGCTCTTGATCCTGGCAAATGAGCATGTAATTGTGCTTTCTTTATTGATTCACTTCACTGACCAAGAACATAGCCCATTACTTTCCAATATAAATGCTTTCTTGTTCCCTCAAAGAAACCCGATTCTGTGTGTTGAAGAATCTCCCTTCAAACATGGCTCTGAGCAGAGAGATGTTCTATTTTGGTTTTGCTTTGTTCTTCATTGTAGTTGAACTGCCATCAGGTAAATCAAAGTTGATGGGATTTTGATGGGGTTGGGGGGTGGGGCAGATCATGAAATCCAATGATTCTTCCATGGACCACTCTGATACTGACAGTAAGTCTTTCTGCTCAGATATTTCTTGAATCTACACTAGTGTTTCCTAAGAGCCAGCTGAATAGAGATTTAATTTTTATTTTATTATTTTGTACATGCAGTCTTTTGGCTTCCAGGACCTAGTCTTGGGAAATCAGTAAAGACAGCAGCTATAACATCAGAAGTCCCTCAAGAGCCATGTAAACATGTAGAGAAGTTTTATAAAATGTCATTCCTTGTTTTAATATTCTTTCCTAAAATGTATTTTGTTTTAAATTTAGGGTCCTGGGCAGGACTTGAGTATTCCCAGTTATTTCCAGGAGGTAAATTATATCCTTTACCTGTCCTTTCTCCTTCTCTCTTGGGGAATCAGGCCCAGTTAGCTATCTTTACTGATGAAGCCAAGGAAGAAGTATGGAAGGACTGAGTTCTGATCCATTGGCTCCATCTTCTGTTACTCTTGTGGCCATGGTCCTTTTGTATTTTTCCAGTGACTTTCCTATTAATTTGTGATGCTTATGTTCAGCCTCACCCTCCAATTACCATTACCCAGAGATCCTGGCTTCCGTCCTTAGGACCTAACTTGAATGAAGTCTGCACGAGGGCATCTGCTGGATGAGGAGGATCAGGTAGAATGGTGCACATGGTCGCTGAGGCACCTCCCTCATTAGAGAAGCACTGTTTATAAGGTTAGCCACAAGCCTGGGTGTGCACCAGAGCTTCTCCTGCATGGGAAGAAAGCACAATGCAAACACAATTACAAATTAAAATATTCTTGCAGGGCTGGAAATGTGGCTCACAGGTTAGGAGTGCTTGCAGTGTCACTACGAGGATCCAAGTCTGGACTCCAGCACACACACAGTTCTACTTGAGCCTGTAAAGCCAGCACTATGGGGTAGAGCTAGGAACTTCAAGGGCAGAGCTAGGTGGTTCACTGGGAATCAGAACAGCTAAAAAACAAGCTAAGGTTCAAAGAGAGACTCTGCTTCAAAGCCAAGAAAAGCCTTCGTCTTGATGTTTTGTGTACACATACATGGGGCATGAACGTGCACACACATGTATGTGTGTACAACATAATACACCTCTCTCTCTTCTCTCTCACAACACACACACACACACACACATGCACACGCAGTAACATCATGATGATGATGATGAATAACTGAATAGAGTGAGAACTGGGGAACTCACGGAGTACTAATTTCTCCAACCCTTAACAAACACACATGGATTATGCCACTTAATTATCAAAGCCCCCTTACAAGTAAACATCGTACAGCACAAACATTACCACATAATCATTTTATTTCACCACTCAGCAAATTAAAAAGTGCACAGGTATTTCTGGTATTTCTAATATGACCCTCAGGTGAATGAGGCTAGGTAAATTAAGGAGCTAGTACTAGGCCCAAACAAGTATTGAGATTAAATTATTCATTCTAGCTTCAAGGGCTTGAAACCAAAGGCTAACTAGTAAATTTTCAGCAGTACAGACATGCATTTTAATAGTTCTGAAGAATAGATGGTGCTCTGTCACTTACATCGGGCCCATGAAAGACAATAAACACCTGGGGGACACGGGTGATGGTTGCCTATTGTTTTTATCTCTTTTCAGCTCCACATTGTGGTAAGCAGATGCTATGCAGTAATGCTCTTCTTACAGTGTGTGTGTGTGTGTATGTGTCTGTGTGTGTGTGTGTGTGCATGTGTGAAGGGCAGAGGTCAAACTTAAATGACACCCCTCAGAAGCCATCCACCTTGTTTTCTGAGACAGAACCTACCACAAATTCAGTTAGGCTGACCACTGAGCCTCAGAGATCCAGCTGTCCCTACTTCCCCAGCTGAGGGCTGTAAGTGTACACAAGTGCCTGACTTTTTATCTGGGCATGGAGGATCAGACTCAGGGTCTCATGCTTACCCAAGAAACACTTTACCAACTGAGCTATCCCCAATGCCTCTGGCCTACTTCTAGAAAACACTCCCAGCCATACACACAAACCCTGCCTGTCAGGGGGCCTTAGATATTCTTCCCGCTCCCACAAAGTTCCAGCAAACACCTCAGCAGCTCTTTCCTGGCACAGGGGAGTTTGCTGTGTGTGAGACATGCAGGCTCGGCCGGGGGAAATGCAGGAGGACATGCATGGACAGTGAGAAGATTGCGGGCAAGTGCAAGCTGAACTTCTTCTGCTGTCGGGAGAGGATCTGAACCCAAGGACCAATGGCCTCTGGACCTTAGAAGCTGTGCTGAATGGATGAAGAGAGCATCTGTGGCTTCACCAGGCCACAGTCAGCAGTGTTCAGGCCCATCGCTCCTCAGTCTGTTTCTGTGCTTCATTCTAATTTTAAGATGACCAAAATCAAAAACAGCAGTGAAACGCCTTCTACACAAGCAGACACAACTGTACATCTCCAGAACACTTATAACTTATAAGTGTTTATTTCAGGATTTTTCATAGGGCTCAGGGTCACCTGAGAGTGTGACTATCATTCTTATTTGTGTTAGATCCAGCTATTTGATTTGTGTTGTCTGCCTTTGGGCAGCAAAGCTGGAGACAAGGGGCAATGTATGCATCACTACCTCCTTCTGTGTCTCTCTCTAACATACTAATTATTATGGGATTAATAGACAAAACGAATGTGTCATGCTCCTCTATGTTGAAAAATTCACTCACTTGATTCTTGATAGGAATGTATTTATTACTTACAGATTATAACAACTATGATGTATTTTTACAACAACCCTCATTTACTCTGTCAATGCCTGTGTCTCCTGAGCTGCATTGTCCTTGCTCAAAAGGAAATGATTGAGATTAATTAAAATGTCTATTGCATACGATATCTGCAGATGAAAACTGTAACTTTCACCTTGTGAAATAAAATTTAGCTTCAAAAACTAAACATCAAAACCAACAGCCATGGGGCTCACCCTTGATCAGTTTTGGGGGGATACATGAACCTGAGCGGTATTCTTCACAGTGTTATCTAGAACCTAGGATTTTCTCTTACTCTTTCCCTCTAACTATGAAACATCAACACTGGTCTCATCCTATCCTGACCACCAGTGGTTCCTGACTTTAGGCTGAGGTTAATCAGTACAATCTGCTAGGAAAATGGCAGATAGCAATAGAAACAGGGATAATTCCCCACCAGAGAATTGTTTCCCATATTAAAAGCTATAGCTTTTCTCTCAGCTCTCACCTGGCTCTCTCTCCCATGGCAGGTATAGCTCCTGACAGGCAGATCCTGGGATACTTGGATACAAGACAACAAGAGTGTATTTTCTATGGGTCACAAAAATATCACATGGGTTACTGAGTCAAAGGCATCCTTAGGGGAACACAGCTAAGGATGTGTCCTGTTGGGAAAGAACTTAGCATAAAGGGGTTTTAGCATAAAGTTTGGGAGTGAGATGAATTCATAAAAAGATAATTACAAAGACTTTCAACCACTTGAGAATCTGCTCACCACTTTGGAGAGCACAGCAGCCTTCTTAGAAATGCAAATGCTTCCCTACAGGATGCACACACCTTAAAATAGGATTTCTGTTTCTGCTGCTGTATAAGAACACACTGTGAAGTTAGCAGCTTAACACAGCACATGCTGTCTCAAACTATCTCAGGTCAGAAGTCTGGGTCTGGTGGAGATGGTTCCTCTGCTCAGTGGTTCACAAGACTGACGGTGAAGCATCGACTCCCAGCTGCAATGCCAAAGAGGCAAAAGGTCATCAAAGGCCGGGTCAGGGACCAACGTCAGCAGTTCTAGCAAGGACAGACCACTTAGCATCCCTGGCTCAAGCTGCCTTTGTCCACAGCAATCTCATCCTTCAAGAACCGAAGAGGACCCTCACTTCAGAACTCCCCACTTACTTTTACATCAAAAATGAGCTAAGAACTGAGGTCGTGGCTCCAACATTACTATTGAAAGTAAGTTGGATGTTACCATCAAAGAATTATGTAGGAAATGCAATGTAATAAAATCTCAAAGGCAATTTTTAACCACAATATATTAAACATGTGTATTGGCTAATGCCAAAACTGACATAAGTTCTAATTTACTGATTATTACATTAAGGGAAAATCAATGAACCATCCCAAATGGATTAACAGAATGTGGTTCTAAAAGTTAAAGTTTAAGTTGTACAGTTAGGAAACTTTATCTTCAAAGAAACATTGGAAAGAAGTGGAAGACAAACAGCTTGTAAAACAAACTTTGGAAAAAACAAAAAGCCTTTTGATATCCAAGGTTGTTTCATGACGGAATAGCAATCCAAGAGAGGAGATATGTTATTAAAAAGTTCACCTATAAAAGAGAACCCTAAAATACTTGAAGGAAAATACTAACACATCAAAACTCTAGTGGCCATCCTTTCCTCAGATTCTACAAAAACTCATTCTGTGAATATATGTAAACATAAAAAATCCCCAAAAGACATGCATTTCATATTACAAGGTCACCCAGAAAACATTTCCGTTCCAGAAGAAATTGGGGAGGATTTAACAAAGGAAGGTGTGGCCCAACTAGACCAAACTCCAACTGGGCAAACACTAAAGCCCTCCTCCCTCCACGCCTGGCATCTGGGGCATGGGGCAATGTGATGTGAACTCCAGGGGATCTGGCTAGCCCTGTCTCTATACTATAGCCCTATCTCCTGCAGCAAGAATGGCTTCTTATAGACAGGCCCACTTGGTAATGTAGCTTTCCGAGCAGTGATCCAACACTCTTTAGTATCTCTAACACCTAGGATCTTGGCCAAAGCATAGCCAACACAACACACACACCACACACACACTCACACCACACAACACACACACACACACGAGCTTTGTGGAAAGCCTGTTCCAGGACCCTTTGCAGGAAATCTGACCTTGCTCTACAGTCCCCGAATACAGGTGACATTCTCTGGAGCCTTCCTGAAAGCCTCCACACCCCCACAGGTCTTGCATTCTGCGAACAAACAAGACTAGGATGGCGTAGACATCCGGATTCTCCTGCCAGCCCCAGCTGTCATGAGGCGCTCTTGCACTGCAGCTGTAAACAAGCTCTGAGGGCTTGCAAGACTGAACTGGAGAGTTTCCCTTGCAACAAAGAAAACACTTTCACTTTCAGGTGTGTTTGTGCTTTTTGCACCCTGGGCCCTTCAAAGGGAAGGGACCTCATCCCGGGGACACCTCTCCTTGCTTTTCCAAAGTACTTGGTGTCACTAAGGCACCAGCATTGCTGAGGAAATGGAAAGGAAGTGACAGCTGAGGTCGAGAGGAGCCATGGATCCTGGAGAAGGGACACAAAGGAAGGTCAGAGTGTCGGGTTTCTGGGCCTAGGCAGGGGATGGGGGTTGATGTGGAGCTCAAGCACCCCTTTTTGACTCGGCCTCATTGTGTTGAACAGGGGTCTCACCTGAGGTAGGGACAGGGAATGTATTTGCCTGTTTTTCTTGTTGTTAACACACAACAACTGATCTAGGTATTTATTTGTAAAAAAGTTTTTCCACTGACATGGTTACTTCTAGAAAACACTCCCAGCCATACACACAAACCCTGCCTGTCAGGGGGCCTTAGATATTCTTCCCGCTCCCACAAAGTTCCAGCAAACACCTCAGCAGCTCTTTCCTGGCACAGGGGAGTTTGCTGTGTGTGAGACATGCAGGCTCGGCCGGGGGAAATGCAGGAGGACATGCATGGACAGTGAGAAGATTGCGGGCAAGTGCAAGCTGAACTTCTTCTGCTGTCGGGAGAGGATCTGAACCCAAGGACCAATGGCCTCTGGACCTTAGAAGCTGTGCTGAATGGATGAAGAGAGCATCTTGGCTTCACCAGGCCACAGTCAGCAGTGTTCAGGCCCATCGCTCCTCAGTCTGTTTCTGTGCTTCATTCTAATTTTAAGATGACCAAAATCAAAACAGCAGTGAACGCCTTCTACACAAGCAGACACAACTGTACATCTCCAGAACACTTATAACTTATAAGTGTTTTTTCAGGATTTTTTCATAGGGCTCAGGGTCACCTGAGAGTGTGACTATCATTCTTATTTGTGTTAGATCCAGCTATTTGATTTGTGTTGCTGCCTTTGGTGCAGCAAAGCTGGGAGACAAGGGGCAATGTATGCATCACTACCTCCTTCTGTGTCTCTCTCTAACATACTAATTATTATGGGATTAATAGACAAACGAATGTGTCATGCTCCTCTATGTTGAAAAATTCACTCACTCGAATTTATGAGGTAATGTATTATTACCTCAGAATTATAACAACTATGAAGTATTTTTAAAACAACCCTCATTTACTCTGTCAATGCCTGTGTCCTGGTCTGCATGTCCTTGCCTGCAAAAGAAATGATGAGATTAATTAAAATGTCTATTTGCATACGTATCTGCAGATGAAAAACTGAACTTTCACCTTGTGAAATAAAATTTATAGCTTCAAAACTAAACATCAAAACCAACAGCCATGGGGCTCACCCTTGATCAGTTTTGGGAGGATACATGAACCTGAGCGTATTCTTCACAGGTTATCTAGAACCTAGGATTTCTCTTACTCTTTCCCTCTAACTATGAACATCAACACTGGTCTCTCCTATCCTGATCCACCAGGTTCCTGACTTTAGGCTGAGGTTAATCAGTACAATCTGCTAGGAAAATGGCAGATAGCAATAGAAACAGGGATAATTCCCCACCAGAGAATTTGTTTCCCATATTAAAGCTATAGCTTTTTCTCTCAGCTCTCACCTGGCTCTCTCTCCCATGGCAGGTATAGCTCCTGACAGGCAGATCCTGGGATACTGGATACAAGACAACAAGAAGTGTATTTTCTATGGGTCACAAAAATATCACATGGGTTTATGAGTCAAAGGCATCCTTAGGGGAACACAGCTAAGGATGTGTCCTGTTGGGAAAGAACTTAGCATAAAGGGGTTTTAGCATAAAGTTCTGGGAGTGAGATGAATTCATAAAAAGATAATACAAAGATCTTCAACCACTTGAGAATCTGCTCACCCTTTGGAGAGCACAGCAGCCTTCTTAGAAATGCAAATGCTTCCCTAAGGATGCAACACCTTAAAATAGGATTTCTGTTTCTGCTGCTGTATAAGAACACACTGTGAAGTTAGCAGCTTAACACAGCACATGCTGTCTCAAACTATCTCAGGTCAGAAGTCTGGGTCTGGTGGAGATGGTTCCTCTGCTCAGTGGTTCACAAGACTGACGTGAAGCATCGACTCCAGCTGCAATGCCATCAGAGGCAAAAGGTCTTCCAAAGGCCAGGGTCAGGGACCAACGTCAGCAGTTCTAGCAAGGACAGACCACTTAGCATCCCTGGCTCACAGTGCCTTTGTCCACAGCAATCTCATCCTTCAAGACCAGCAAGAGGACCCCTCACTTCAGAACTCACTTACTTTTACATCAAAAATGAGCTGAAGAACTGAGGCTGTGGCTCCAACTTACTATTGAAAGTAAGTTGGTGTTACCATCAAAGAATCATGTAGGAATTGCAATGTTAATATAAATCTCAAAGGCAATGCTTATACACAAACAACACACACCACACACACACACATCACCACAGGCAAATGCCAAACTGACACAAGTTCTATTTACTGATTATTACATTAAGGAAAAAAAATCAATGAACCATCCCAAATAGAGATTAACAGAATGTAGTTTTAACAGATTAAAGTTTAAGTTGTATAGATTAAAAACTTTACATTCAAAGAAACATTGGAAAGAATGGTAGACTTGTAAACAATAGCTTGTAAAACAAGACTTTGGAAAAAAAAAAAGACTTTATAGAAACAAGGATTTTTTATGACTGAAGTAGCAATCCAAGGAAGAGAATATATAAAAAAAAAAATTGTAACTAAGAGCAGAACCTTAAAATACTTGAGGAAAATATTAGCACATGAAAATCTAATGGCCAGTCCTTTTCCTCAGATTCTACAAAAACTCAGCTGTGAACATATGTAAACATAAAAAATCCAAATGACATCTTCCATATACAATGGTCACCCAGAAAACATTTACATTCCAGAAGAATTCATGAGGATAACAAAGAATGGTGGCCCAAAGCTTAGACCAAATCCAGCTGGGCAAACACTAAAGCCTTCTGCTCCACGCCTGGCATCTGGGGCATGGGGCAATGTGATGTGAACTCCAGGGGATCTGGCTAGCCCTGTCTCTATACTATAGCCCTATCTCCTGCAGCAAGAATGGCTTCTTATAGACAGGCCCACTTGGTAAGTGTAGCTTTCCGAGGCAGTGATCCAACACTCTTAGTATCTCTAACACCTAGGATCTGGCCAAAGCTTAAACTCACAACACACACACACACAACACACACACACACACACACACACACACACACACACACGAGCTTTGTGGAAAGCCTGTTCCAGGACCTTTGCAGGAAATCTGACCTTGCTCTACAGTCCTGAATACAGGTGACATTCTCTGGAGCCTTCCTGAAAGCCTCCACACCCCCACAGGTCTTGCATTCTGCGAACAAACAAGACTAGGATGGCGTAGACATCCGGATTCTCCCTGCCAGCCCCAGCTGTCATGAGGCGCTCTTGCACTGCAGCTGTAACAAGCTCTGAGGGCTTGCAAGACTGAACTGGAGAGTTTCCCTAGCAACAAAGAAACACTTTCACTTTCAGGTGTGTTTGTGCTTTTGCACCCTGGGCCCTTCAAAGGGAAGGGACCTCATCCCAGGACACCTCTCCTGCTTTTCCAAAGTACTTGGTGTCACTAATGGCACCAGCATTGCTGAGGAAATGGAAAGGAAGTGACAGCTGAGGTCGAGAGGAGGCCATGGATCCTGGAGAAGGGACACAAAGGAAGGTCAGAGTCAGGGTTTCTGGGCCTAGGCAGGGGATGGGGGGTGATGTGAGCTCTAAGCACCCCCTTTTCTGCTCTGGCTCTCATAGTGTTGAACAGGGTCATCACCTGAGGGTAGGGACAGGTGAATGTATTTGCCTGTTTTTCTTTTGTTAACACACAACAACTGAGTCTAGGTACTTTATTTGTAAAAAGTTTATTCCACTGACATGGTTACATCCATGATCAGGGGACATCAGTGATCAGCTTCAGAGAGGGTCTCCCAGGGCATGTCAAACCTTAGTGACAGCATCCTGGAGGAGCATGGATAAGAACCAACAGCAGAATGGAAGACAAGAAACCAGGAACAGGGAGGGGCATTGTTATGGTAACCAGTCTGGGATAGCGAATCCTCATGAGAACCATGCTGTTCCTTCTAAGGACAGTGCCCAGTGACCTGATTAACTTACACTAATCTATACATATTTTTGGGTTTTACTTGTTTTGTTGAGACAGAGTCAGTCTGAGACTAGATTGGGCTGGTACTCACTATGTAGCCCAAGCTGGCCTGAAACCCTCTGTCTCCACTTCCTGAGTTCTGTGACAGGGATGGGTCACCACAGCTGGATTCTAAGCCCTACATTTTAAAGGGTCCATCATAGCTCATACTGAGGGCCAAGATTCTAACGCATTAAGACTCCTGGTAACTCACCGACTTTCATTCTTTACCTAGATGTTTTTTCTCCAAAGCATGCTTCATTGGATCTTACACATCCTTTTGGCAGCTCTGCTTTTTGCAGAAATTAATTTACTATTAGTGTGTGAATTGATCTGTTAAGCACTCACTTTATTGAGGAGGTAGATTTTTCCTGTGGAATATTCTTCCAGATAACTCTCCTGCACAAAATCCTACACTGTCTCCTTTGGTTTTAGGACAAAATTAAGGCCTACTGATAGTAAATATATGCAGTAAAAATACACATAGCTTTTGTAAAACAAATGATTATGGAAAGAATATTAAGAATTATACCACCTTTGGAAGCCTTATATACTCATAAACTTGAAAGATTTAATGACAGTTTGCATCTACTTGTTTGTTTAGTCATGGATTACCCAGAGCAGACAGCTTTTTACTAGAAACATGAACAACCCTGATGTAAGAACCTACTGGAAGAAAAGAAATCAAAATTGACCTGGTTTCTTCTATGATGTTTACTATCTATTGGGATAGCCAATTTATCCCACAAAACCCACTATAGCAGCTATCAGTCAATTAACTAAGAACTGGTAGATAAAACTTGTAAGCAAGCATGCTATACATAAAACTTTAGGAAGAAAGGGGTGGGTGGTTGTAGATTTTGTGGAGCTGGGGATCCTTGAGATGGAACATGAAGGGAATGAGGGATGCCTAAGAGAAAAGGAAATAGAATATTCCAGAAAAAAAGGTGGGCTGCTTTCTCTGCCTTGCCTCCAATAAAAGACTTAGACAAAAGGTTGATCAGCTGGCCCACATGTCACTCAATGGAGCATGGAAAATGGTTCTCCCTCAAGGCTGTTTCTGAGCACTAGAGTGGGTCTTCCTCTCCTCTCCTTAATAAAGGAACCGGGCTCCACTACAGTAACCTCCTCCATCTCTGCTCCACTGTTGCCTGGAGACATGAGAATCTTTTCCTTAATTGTTGCTGGGCTTGTTCTTCTCATTCAGCTTTACCCAGGTAAGAGGAAAGTCGCTGGAGAGGCAGTGTTGGCAGCTTGACCGGGATCTGTCCTTGGAAAGCATGCTAACTTCAGGGAAACCTCACCCTTCAGCTCTGTGATCTGTAAGTCTGGGGCCAAACGGGCCCTGGAAACATTGTTCTGAGCTGAGGAACAGAAGACTCAGATCACACTGACTGAGATCAGCGAGGACTAGAGCACTTGGCCACTTCTCCAGTCAGTCTACATGGGGATTTGTACTTCTTCATTCCTTTAGATCCTTTCCCTGGTTTCAAATCTCAACATATATCAGCACATGACAAAGTGACTGCCTTAAAGTGTCAAGAGGGGGCGGGGCTTGGGATGGGGGTTCCTGGGTGGGAGGGGGGAAATGGGTAAGGGGATAACATCTGAAATGTAAATAAACATCCAATAAAAAAATAGTAAAAATGAAAAACAAATAACATGTGGCACAAAAAAAAAAAAAAAAACAACGTTTTCCACATCTTGGTAGTTGGTTCAAATAGCTTACTGTGAGATTATTTCAAACTTTATTTGGAGTCTCGTATATAATGGAGAATAATCTCATTGAAGTTGCTGCCATCCTGATTTGTTTGTATGTGAGGTTCAGGGTCCTTAAACAGATCTGCTTGTGCAGCATAACCTACACCCTACAACAATCTGGCTAGCCCCTCAAATCCCCTTAGTCCATACTCCCTGTATTCAGCTTTCTCATCCTACCTGCATAACTCCCAAGTGTCTAACCTACGTGTGTCAACACCAGACACTCTAGGGAGACAAGAGACCCAGCCTGTGTCCTTACCATTTGTGAGACATTGTCCCCAGCTGTATTCATTCAGATATACAGAATAAGCAGAGATTCTTAATTAAAGCAGAGCCTTTGTCCTTAATTTTCTAGAAATGTACAGCCATACTATATCTGTTAATAATAATAATAGATTCCCTGAAAGAGTAAAATCATTCAAAATATAGATAACTATAGATTAGTAAGTGAGTGAGGAAAGAGTGTATATACAGAGCTTTGATGCAGACCACATTCCTAAAAGCCGGAATGCCAAGTACAGAGAAGCAGGAGCAGGACAGAGCACACTCTAACTGGAGATGCAGAAAGGCCTCCTGAGGAGATGCTTTACATGAGCCATGCTAAGAGGCTGCACCAGACATAAGACCATGCAGGGAACAGCCCATGGTGAACACTCCCAGGAGCAGTCTGTGCTGAGCTCTCCCTGAAAACCAGGTTCCTAGTTAGGTTCTTAAACTCTGTCCTTACATTTCTTTCTGTAAGTGCCAGTAAGGAGAGCATTGTTGATTGATTTTATATCTGAACTTTAGGATCATATGATATCAGGCATGGTTATGTTGACCTGCCTGTAGTATCAATCTCACTGTCTTTACATTTTCATCTATACCAGATACTATTAGAAATACAAAGAAAAAAATCTTGTTGGGGAGGTTTTGTTGGGGAGGTTTGTTTTTCGGAGTTGGGAAGTGGATTGCTGCCTTCCTAGGGAGAGACACTCTCTTTCCATATGAGTCAGCTGCTTGGAACAGGAGGATTACATTATATGTGACTCTTCCAGATGATTGCTAAGGGCACTGACTGCAAATGACTTACCAGGAGTCTGATCTATTTCTCTCTGTCTCTCTGTGTCTCTGTCTCTGTCTCTGACTCTCTCTATTTCTCTTCTCTTTCTCTGTGTGTGTATTTGTCTGCTTCTGTCTCTGTGTGTGTCTCTCTCTGTCTCTGTCTCTATTGTCTCTCTCTATCTTTGATTAAGAATGACATATTCACTTTTTAACCTAGTAAAAGATTACTACATAACTAACAGTTGCTCTCTCCCCTTAGCCAGGGGCACATTGTACAGAGGTTCCTCTGTAAAAAGATGAACGGCCGATGTGAAAATGACTGCCTTACCTTCGAAGAAAAGATTGGAACCTGCCGAGCCAACTTAACACCACTGTGCTGCAGGAAAAAAAAGAAACACTGAATTCTCAACACCAGCTATGAGGAGAATCTCAGAAGAAACTTCTCTGGACTGTCCCTCACTGGCCTCTTCTCCAGTTTTGGATTTTGTGAAGTCAGCTCCATTTAGTATCTAGTAGAGCAGAAAATGCCCCGCCTGGGTCTGGACCTCTATGGGGCTGACACTGTGTCCTGTAACAAACTCTATACACTTTCTTTCTGGCACAGTCTATGGGTTGTTCCATTTGCTGACAAAATAAAAAAAAATTTAAATATTTCAAAATTAAAAAACTAAAATAAAAGTAGGTAAGATTTGAGAGTTGGTCCATGACTTAGACAAGCTGCCTTCTCTAGTTTTCTCCCTAGCTTTAAGCTAAATATATATATCTGCTTTAAACATATATATCTGCTTTAAACAATATATGTATTTTAAAGTGGAATAAATTATTAAAATGCTATAACCTGATGATGTTTAAAGATAATTATCTATATTTATTGTTTAAAGCAGATATATATATATTACTGTTAATCTGTATTTGATTTTAAATGTAATTCTGGCCTGTAACAATAAGAAGCTTATCTGTGGCTAATACTGTCACAACCTCCACCCTGAGAGGTCTCCAGGAGGGAAGGGCTAGATCCTGGTGTTACTAGGACAGAGATTGTCCAGCACTGGGGAATTATACACTTGTTACCATGTTCCTTTCTTAGCTCACATTCCACTGGGATTTATGCACCATGGCATGTGTGCAATTGCTGCACAGTCGTAGTTGAATCTAAGGGCAAGAACCTTGACTGAAGACTCTTTAGGGAGATGATAAAGATGATGAATCTTCTCTCCTGTTATAGCCCCATGTCTGGTAAGGATGAAACGTTAACTAGAACTTTGGGAACATCATCTGGGATGATGCTATGGCCACGGGGAGCAACTTCTCACGTAAGTGGCATTTAAGCATTTTCCTGTAAGTGCAAGTAGCTTCCAGAATGTTATCTTCCAGGAGTAGTAGCATGGTCCACCACCTGGAGGAGAATTTAAGAGGAAGCTTCCAAGAGATGTTTCTAAACAGCTAACTGAGTAAGTATACTCTGGGTCAAGAAACCATGAAACAAAAGACTTTGCATCTGGTGTGTGTGTGTGTGTGTGTGTGTGTGTGTGTGTGTGTGATATCTCTGTTGATGGCTACTAAGAGAAATTCCATTTTAAGTACTATGCATAGTTAACACAAGCCTATTTGATATAGATATAAAACAACAACTTTGTAAAACTTTAAATTTGGTGGTATCAGACATTGATTTAATGAAACAGAGGCTCAGTATTCAAGAAACATGTGTGATTTACAAACTCAACCTCATATTTTTTGAGTATTTTCTTCACATTTTGGTGGCTCTATTTTGATATTATAATCCTCTATGATATTTTGCATTTCAGCTCTTCAAATTATTTTGCACTAAATTTCTATTTCATTCCATTTTATAATTTATATTTTTATCTATTAATAGTACACTTCCATTTATGATTCTCTTGGTTTCTTTGAGGCAGCAATCCAGACTTTCTCTGAGTATTATGACTCTTTAAAAGCTTTTTCCCCTTGTCAAAAAAAATTCCAATGATACTTACTAAACATATTACAGACATCTTTTCTTTGGACATGAGCAATCGACATGAGAGCTATGAAAACAGGATCTCTCTGAAGCAGTGAGATTCGGGATTTGTGTCCAAATATAGTACTGAAAAGTGGGAAACCACAAGAGATAACATAGGGGCCAACGAATAAAGATTACTGAGAGAAAAGACAACGTATGAAAAAGTGGATTCTGAATAATACAATGAACAGTAGAAGAGTCTTAGTGCTGAGAAGCCAAGATCAGAAGCTAGACAATCTTGCCCTCTAGTGGCCATGTCACGCAATGTTTAGAAAAAAACACCCCTTAACTAAATTTTTCTATTAAAATAATAACTAGTATTTCAAAAGAGAAGTTAAAACTACACATAATTCTGGTACATCATAATTGCAAAGATAAAATAAGTTTTAAAACAAACTTATCTCTTTCAGGAGATTGAAAGTATTTCTGAGGCTGGAAAACACCTCGTCATAAAGTGATTGATTCCCCATAAAGACAGGGACCTGAGTCCAAGCCCCAGAACACACGTTTAAAAGTCAGGTATTCACAGGCCCGAGCTTGTGACCCCAGGTCTGGGAAAACAGAGACAAATGAATCCCTGGAGCTCAGTGATAGCTCGGGCTAGCAGATGTGGCCAGAGACAAATTGCTGAGAGACTCTGTCTCAAAAGGAGGATAAGGTCTGAGAAGTGACAGCTGACAATCTCTTCTGGCCACCATGTGAATGTCACATGTATTCTGACACACATATACAAACACCAGCATGTGCTTGCATGTGCACACACATACAATAATGTGATTCCTTTTGTGTATAAACCATGACAAGTTATCATTGAGAAGAAAGCACATGATTTTACACTTAATACATGTTTTAAAAAAACAGTTGTGAATTCTGCTGGGGAGAGTATACCATAACAAGGATGGTGTCTGGGACCCTGAGTAGTGGAAGACACATCCCTCCAGGGGATCTGCCATTACAAAAAAGGGACTACCTGCAGCAGGCCTAGATGGAGACATCTCAGAAGTCCTCAGCAGCTCTTTGTAAAAAATGTTGTTCCCATTTCTCCTAACCTTAGCCATGGACAATGACTGTACAGATTTCATTTGTGCATGACTCCTTTTCCATTGGCCATGTTGTGTATAATTATTCTATTATATCTGACTTTCCTATTTCTTTCTCTTTCTGTTCTGGTGAATTCTGTGAAACTAGATGTTCCTTGAAACTTCAAGCCTTGAAATTTGCCTGTCAGCTTGTACCCTAAAAAGTTACCTGTGTCTATTTATGTGCCTTCCAGATATCCCTGCTTCCAGTTGAGAACCCAGATCCTGTGTTGAGGCTAGACCCTGACTGAATTCCTCTTCCTGCCAAGTCCTCTGGGGTATACTCAGTGTTCTGAGAGGCTGACTGTCTCCAGAGCTCCATTGTCCCACCTTGCCATCCAATTCACTAGGCCTGCAGCACCAGAAACATCCCTCCCCAACCCCCAACCCCATCCCACCTGGCTTGTCCCAGGAGCACACCCAATTTCTAGTAAACATCCACTGCCCCCTGAATTCCATTGTCCAGCACAAAGCTGCTATATAGAGATCTGCTGTTCCTGGAACATCCAGATAGGCATGCCTTCTCAATACCTGCTACAACAGGAATGTTCATGAATATCAGATGGTTAAAAGCTAGCATAAGAACACAACAACAAAGGCAGGGCAACGTCGTACCTTCGGAGCATAACTAACCTACTACTGCAAGCCCTGATGTCTGAACACAATCAAATCACAATGAAACAACCTTCAATCCAATCTTATAAAGATGCTACAGGCCTTTAAAGAGGAAATTAATAAATCTTTTGAAGCAACACAGGAAAATACAAATAAACAGGTGAAAGAAATGAATAAAACACTTCAAGTCCTGAAAATTGAGATAGAGGCAATAAAGAAAACATAAACTGAGGTAATCCTGGAGTTGGAAAACCTAGGAAAGAGAACAGGAACAACAGACACAAGCATCACCAACAGAATACAAGGGATGCAAGTGTCCTAGTATACGACAAGGACACATGCTCAACAATGCTTATACCAGAATTACTCATAGTAGCCAAAAACTGGCAAAAACCTAGATGTCCCTCAACTGAAGAGTGGATAAAGAAAATGTATCTCTACACAATGGAATACTACTCATCTATTCAAAACAAGGACATCTCAAACAGGTGTTAGCACATGTGTTAAGGCTCTTTTAATTGTCAAGTTAAATTACGTTTGTTTTTTCTACAGTATTTAATGTAAGTTGCATTGATTGTACACCTTCTAATTGTGTTAGTGTGTTGGAATCCAGCATGTAAGTTATGGAAGTCTATCAACCAGCTTTTGTTTTATTGCCCTGAATATGACAGAACTTGGTATTCTAAGAATAGCTTGCAAGGACTGGAAGAAGTGAGTCAGGCTTTAAGCAGAAGCAAGAGGGTAATGGGCTTGATTATAGCTGGTATAACAACTTTAATTACATTAATTGCTAGCACCACTGCTTCTGCAATTGCTTTGACACAAGAAGTTAAGACAGCTACTTTTGTTAATCATTTAGCAAAAAATGTTACTAATGTGTTGAATATACAAGAGGATTTAGATAGGCATTTGGAAGAATAGATTGATGCTCTTTATTCCTATTCAAATTATTGGAAGGAGGTTCAGAATTTGAGAGTAAGGAGCCATCTCAATTGTCATGCCAAATATCACTGGATTCATGTTAGTTCTAAAATTTACAGTGGTAGTCATTATAATTAGGAAAAAGTTTAAAGACACTTGCAGTGTATTTGGCATAATTCTAATACCTCTCTGGATGTTTTAACTTTACATAGTGAGCTTATAAATTTAAATAATGCTGCTCTGCTGAGTGTTGATGCAGTGGATACTGCTAATAAAATTACCTATGGCCTGAGGTCAGTATTTCAATTTTGGTCAAGCTTCAAGAATGGCATATATACCTTGATTATGCTAGCCCTTTTTGTCATGGGAATAGTTTTATTCCTGCCCAACATGTTAAAGCTTGTCTTTAACAACATCAACATGTTAGCAGCCAAAGTACATGGCTTGAAACTGAAAATAGACCCCCTAGACAGAGTTATTAAGTTAACACACTGGCAAGTCAAAGATGGGTAAGATTTTGCACAGAGTCTTTACCAACCTAAGACAGAAGTGCACTGCTTTTGATAATGCATATTCCACGACAGGTAAAAAAGGCATTTTTGTCTAACAACCTAAGAGAGACTCAGTCTTGTTTATGAAATTAAAAAGGAGGTGAGTTGGAGAGCTTTTGGGGTTCCTTGGCAAGAAGCTGACATGGGCCAAGGACAAGGAAATGGGCTGCTTGGCAGGAATATGACATTGGACAAGGACAAGGAAGTGGGTTTCAGGCAGGAATCTGACATTAGGCTAGAACAAAGAAGTAATTTCAGGAAGGAATTTAAATCCTAGGCTAGAACAAAGAAGTAATTTAAGGCAGGGATCTAAATTTTAGGCTAGAACAAGGAAGTAGGCTTTGGGCATGAAAGTGACTTTGGGTTAGGACAGGGAAGTAGGCTCAGATATTTTGGTCATCCTGATTACCATTAGAAATAATGATCATGGGAGTGATCACAGGAGTCTGTTTATTGTCCTGCTTGTTTTTTTGATTATCTGGGTTTATTGTCTTGCTTGTTCCTTGACTATTTGCATCTATTGTATTGCTAGTTCCTCAACCTAGAACTGACCTTACTACTTGCATGTAATTTAAATGGCACAAAAGCAAATAAGGAGGAGGAGGAATGGGATAAGGGGTTTCTAGGGAAGGGAAATGGGGAAAGGGGATGGCATCTGAAATGTAAATAAATAAAATATCACAAAAAAAAAAAAAAAGCTGTGAGGTAAAAAGGCCCAGTAACCTATAAAAGCAGACTTATCAGAATTACACCAGACTTCTTAACAGACACAGTAAAAGCCAGAAGAGCCTGGACAGAGTTCATGCAGACCCTTAGAGAACACAAATGCCAGCCCAGGCTACTATATCTAGCAAAACTTTCAATCAACATAGATGGAGAAACCAAAATACTTTAGGACAAAACCAAATTTAAACAATATCTATCTACCAGGTCAACCCTACAGAGGATTCTAGAAGGAACATGGATAGTCTTTCAGGGACCTCATCACTGAAGAAAATGACCATTTCTTCCCAATAGTCAAGTATTGCCAATAGTCCTCAGCTAGGGATCAATTTGATGAGTCCTTCCTCCACCCATGCTGAGAGATTCAGGTTAGCTTGAGATGGGACAGCTCTTCTTAATGCAGACAGACACTGTGATTCGTGTCACAAGAGGCCTGTCATATCAAGCAACTAGTATTTCTTTGCAGAATCTTAAAATATTTCTGCCTCCTTCTTTCATGATGATTCCTAAACCTTTGAATAAGGGAAGGTAATACAGATATCCCATTTAGACCTGAGCACTTCAGTCTTTTAAATTCTACATGTTGGTCAACTGTGGTTGCCTGCATTCAACATAGATCCCCACAAGGGTTTAGCAGAATAAATACAGTAGTATATGGTGTGTTGGAGTGAGTCACAAAATCTCTCACATTCCAGTAACACAAATAAAGGTTTGAATACCTTCATATTAACCCAAGGGAGATCAAAATTTGCAGTTTACAAAATATTGGAAACCTTTTGTTCTATATATCACTCAAAAAACTTAACATATGCTTTGCATCCTTTCTGACTCCCCTTATTGCATTAAATGCAATATTTCTGCGTAGTAGAAACATATCAATGCATCTGACATGATTGACCCTGGTGACTTTATTATTTATATTATGACCTTAATACCTATCCAAATATATATTCATCAAATTAGTTTCCATGAACTAGATAATTTAAATGTATCTTTAGGGGGCAGTATACACCTCAAGGGTAATATTCTGTAGCTCAACTTGAGAAGCTGCTATAAGTTGGGTGTTACAAGATCTATAAACACTACTAGACTGTATGAAGGTTCCCTAAGGAGATTCATCAATGTCTTGCATGGCATCTGCCTAAAGTAGCCATTGAGATCTCCTTAATCAAGGAAGGGTAAATTTCCTCACATGGGGTGGAGAGGCTGTGTCTAATGGCAGAAATTTAGTAGCTTGAATGGCCCAACTTCATCCATATATCATTAATCTAGCATTCAGCAACCCACTATATCCCAATTAATTCCCTCATTTTAATATTACCTGTACTTTGGCTCTAGGATTACAAATTACATTGTTATTTTGTCATTCACTGGAGGACATTCTGGATTTGAATTTCTAAATCTCAGTTCCTTTCCTATGTCATCCACAAGATCAGCTGAGATGGATTAAAGACTTAAGTATGCACTTTAAGTCTATAAAATTAACAGTAAAACATAGTATAAAGCCTTTGAAACTGTTATACCCAGATTATGAAACCAACTCCACCCCCCAGAGATTACCAGGAACCACAACTCCGATGCAAGCACAATGAGAGTTTTTATTAGAGTTCAGACTTGAGTCACAAACCTTCCTGATGCAACAGGTTAGGAAAGTGACACCAGGGTCTAGGGTCTTAGGATTTATATAGGGAAAAAATTGCAAGCAGGGGCTTTCTAGTCTTGGTGTTATATGATTGGTTATGTGAATAAAGGAATGTTGGCCTTTAAACTGTTTGGTGCATTGCATCTGTTCAAACCGCAAGGAGAGACCACACATCTAGAAGAGGCATTTTGACCTGGGAATAACTTAAGTTTTCTTAACTCATTCTGTTATTGTGGCCAGTTTTTCCTGATACTGTGAGCTGACTACAGCTGTTATATGTCTATTTTCAACTGCTGAGAATACATTGTGGTCTTTTCCCCAGATCCCAAAGGTAGGGGCCATGTCACTCTGAGTACAAGCAACTTAAAATGGAGTTTGGAGAGCAAGATGAAATCTATCCTACTACTTTGGCCTTTTCAAAACACTGAACTGGGAGACAAGTCCTTAGATATAACTCAGAAGCACAGGCAACTCACAGAACTGTACACATTTATATTAAACTAAATGCATAGAACAGCAAAGGAAGTTAAAAAGTAAGCGCATGATTAAGAAGATAAATGCAAATCACATGCCAATTAATAGATTAAAAACCAAATTGTATAGCAATTAATGTAATTAAATAAAAAAGAGAAAAAGAACTTTTCAGGTGTGATAGCCCACACCTATAATCCCAGCCTTGGGAGACTGAGGCAGTAGGATTGCTTTGATTTCAAGGCCATTTAGGACAATATGGTGAGTTTCAGGGAACAGTGGTTAACAGAGTGAGAATATATATGTTTGAAAGGGAAAAACAGTGAATAAAAGAGATTATAAGAAAGAGAGGTAAAAAGGAGGGATAGAAGAAGCAATGAAGCCAGGCAGTGGTGGCACATACCTTTAATCCCAGCATTTGGGAGGCAGAGGCAGGAAGATTTCTGAGTTCGAGGCCAGCCTGGTCTACAGAGTGAGTTCAAGGACAGCCAGGGCTACACAGAGAAACCCTGTCTCGAAAAACCAAAAAGAAGCAGAAGCAGAAGAGATGAAGAAAAGGAGAGAGAGATTAGTATAAAACAGGCAAAATATTCAAGCAGATGTTTCTCCAAAAGAACATGAAAATGGACAAATGACCCATGAAAAGGGGTTCAGCCTCAAAAATAATTAAGAAAATTAAAATGTAAGCATGAAGAGATGTTGCTTCTCTCTTAACTCAGAGGCTGCTACTTGAAAACTGAACGACAGAGTTGAAGAAAAACGAAAGGTGAATTTTGTAAGCCGCTGATAGAAATATAGATTATTATCAGGGAAGTAGCTAATAGTTGTAACACAACCCAAGAACGGTTTCAAGTGAGGTGAATTTTTTTTTTATAAAGAATAAGCAATCCATTTGGGATTTATTGCATTTAAAGAAGGCAGATTATTAAAACAGTATGATAAATACAGTAAGAAAATAACCTTAAATCTCAAACAAAATAGTGAACAGAATTCAAGACTAAGCAATTGTGGGACCCGCTCCGGGTGGGTCCCTGTGTTCTGTGCTGTCGTGACGCGCCACCTCTGCCACATGGCAGAGGGTGGAGTGCGGAGAAGTCCCGCTCTTTGCAGTGCCCTGGTGCACCTGCACGGCAGTGGGGAGAGTGGGAAAAGTTCACAGCTCTTTGAAGTGCCCTGGTGAGGCACCGGCTGGCCAGCGAAGAGAGGAGAGACGTGGGCAGAAGCTCTCAGACAACAGGATGAATCTCATGCACCTTTACTTTTGAGTTGGGCCCATATATATATAGTTTGGGTGGGTTAAGGTCAGGTGGCAGGTAGGCAGCAGGTAACCCCTGCTTGATCTGAGAGCTTGGGATGCCTCATCTGCATGATGGTGCTATTCCTACCTGACGATGACCCTGGGCCTTCTGTGGGAGGGACTGTGGAGGGCTGAAGCGGGGACAGCCAGAGGCCTAGGAAGAGCTTGAACGCCTTCTGTCCCAGCGGGTATCCAGGTTCCGGTATCAGGGTGCCGGAGTTCAGAAAGCTCATTCACCAGGCACCTGATTTTTCCCACAGCTCGCTGCCCACAAACAATGTAAGGCAATAAGGTAATAAAATTAGTGCTTTACTGGGTATAGGAAGCAACTGAATTCTATTTCAAACATCTCCCAGCTACATTTGAGGGCTTAAGTTACTTGAGCAAGTATGTTTTATAACAATTAGAAATATAACTAAGGATATAAACCCGGTTTACTTAAAGATTAAAGTTATTTGCTTAGTGGTACATAAAAGGCTTCAGAAAATTCAAGTTTAACAAAAACATGGAAGTGTAATCAAAGAAAGTGCACTTAAAGCTGTTTGCCAGCAATCAAAAGGAATCTTCCAGGCTGGAGGTGTGGCTCAGCCCTAAAGCGCTTGCCTAGCATGTGCAAGACCCTGGGTTCAGTTCCCAGCACTGCAAAAGAAAGAACAAGTGGCTACTACTCCTTCTATTAATAGGATAACCTTTCAGTCCCCAAAAGAACATAGTAATAAAATCAGATTTCCTGAAAGTAGCACTGTGAATTTTAAAAATTAAAAACAAAAAACAAAAAAGACTAAAAACCCAGCCCTCTGTATTTTCATCTACATTTTTTTTGAGTGGCTTTTTAAAACTCCCTCACTAGAAGTGAATGCTCTTTTAAAAAAAAAAAAAAAGAAGATTGCCTTTTTAAATTCACATCAAGTCCATAATAGAGAGCCATGGTGTGCGTGTGTCTTTTATCTTAGTAGAAAACACCACTGAGTATAACTTTTTTTCCAACAGTCAATTGTTATTCTCTCAGTAGACACATCATCTCCTTACAGTAGACTGTCAGCTCCATAACTGGACATAAATTGATGACTAGTCTTTGCTTAAAAATAAAAGAAAAAATGACAGAAGTTCACTACGCATTCTACAAGTATTAGATATACCCAAGCTCCCCATGAGTAGTGACCTAATGCATGTGCACCTTCTAACAAGGCTTCAGTGAAGGACCCAGACCTGGAGGACCTAACGGAGAGGCGCACCAGAGTGGGCTCCACCTTAGTGTCCTCCACCAGGGAGAGGAGAGCAGTCAGTCCCTGTGAAACAGAGGAGGACTGACTGCAAAGTGCACAGATCTGAGAGCCAAGTGATTTCCTAACTGTCCAGGACATATAGCCCAGGGGAGGAGCACTCAGTGCTTAATATTCTAGTCAGTTCCATTCTCACCCAGCTTGGAGTAGACCTTTTCAAGTGAGGTGAATTTTGTGCTTGTGAGAACACTCCACGAAAACAACACAAGAATTTTGTGTCCTCAGTTTCTTCAAAACATGAATTTATTCTTGGACTTTGTTTTCATGTTCCTCCCAGGTGTACCAGATAGGACTGAGTTTACTTGAGATTACTATTATTGCTGGCCAATGTCAGTCAATTAAATGTTTAAACTATCCTTCATATGCCTCTATGGGACAATATATCTTTTGCCACCTGTGACTTATTCTTGTGATTATAGATGTGGTGATTCTTCTTCTTAATCCTCAGAGATTAATTATTTGCTGCTGTAAATAAAACTTCATGAGTACTACATGAGATTTTAGTCTGCCTCATTTATCATTCTCCCAGGTCTCATCATCTCTAAAGCAGTGATGGCTAATAATGAATATTGTTTGTTGCATAGTATTTCAGAAAGAAAGAGAAGAAAGAAAGAAAGAAAGAAAGAAAGAGAAGAAAGAAAGAAAGAAAGAAGAGAAAGAGAAGAAAGAAAGAAAGAAAGAAGAAAGAAAGAAAGAAAGAAAGAAGAAAGAAGGAAAGAAGGAAAGAAGGAAAGAAAGCATTGACGGCAGTGGTAGCTTCCAAGTAGTGAGCCTATAAGTCCAAAAGAATCAAATGTGCCACAATATATTTGCACACCAATGTTTACTGTGATATTATCCATACTAATCAGAATGTGAAATTACCCTCAGTGTGCTCAACTGAATGAGAAGATCTTTGAATACATGGTGGATGTCATTCAGGTGACGGAGAAAATGGAGTCCTGCCTTGTAAGTGTATGAAGCCAGTAGACACTTTCCTAAGTTTAAAAGTCTTGTCAAGAAAGATAAATATCACAGGATGGCAGATAAGTGTAATCTCACAGAAGTCAAGCTTATGCAAACTGAGTTTGTCAATTCAGACAGACCTGCAAGGCAGTAACAGGTCCTCCGGTCATATCCGTAGCATTCATACCAACCAGTCAAAAGCCTCCTTCTCTCTCAGTCACAAATCCTAGGAGATGACATTCTTCCACTTTAGTCATTTGAAGATCAGGGTTCAGACAACTAGACAGCATACTATATCTCTATATCCCACAGAAATTATCCAGACTCACCCAGCTGCCTTGCCCTGCGCTTTGCAAATAAGTATCAGCAAAGTTCTAGCTTCCCTAGGGATGGGTCAAATCTTCTTCCTCCCATCACTGGTGTTCCACAGATAACTTTGGATAGTGTGGCCTGTCTCCTGTCTCTGAGGCCCATGAAGATTCAAAACATGCTTTCCAACCTCTTGTGTCCTCATGTCACCATAGCCAACTGATTATTAGAGAGAAGAGAAAGAAGTGTGAGTTTTATCTTTTGCAATATTCAGAAAAACCATTCTCAGACAAATATTTGGTACTATCCTCTGCCAACTTGGCTAATAAGGTTCAACACCAAAGCATCTTGAATGACCTCCAGTGGTGACAAGCCCTGTGGGGGCAGACTCCAACAGAGATCATTAAAAAGAACATTTTGTTACAGCCTGGTCTCCACATCTCAATAATCCCAGTCAGTTTTGGCGATCAAACAAAGCTCTTCAAAGCTGCTCCTTCCAGTTAAACTACTTCCACAAAACAGATCTTAGATCTTTCTGATTAATCATAAATATGCAAAACAAACACTACGGTAAGGAGAGGGCAATGTGAACCTGAAGAACAAGGCCATAGGAAGCCTGTACAAACTGCTGCTAACATGTGGCAGTGCAAGACAGTGATGAAATATTCCAGTCAAGATGAGAGCCTAGAAAGAGATGCTTGATATTTAAAAATTACTGATAAATCAGAAAACTTAAATAAATGTGAA
Source organism: Mastomys natalensis (assembly GCA_021653895.1). Taxonomy (NCBI): domain Eukaryota; kingdom Metazoa; phylum Chordata; class Mammalia; order Rodentia; family Muridae; genus Mastomys; species Mastomys natalensis. The sequence continues at coordinate 118,694 of JAJTUV010002969.1, forward strand.
AAACTTTTTAAGCAAATGGAAAAAAGTCTAGAAAGTAAAAGAAGTGAGACAACAGATGAAATATATTTTAACATGTTTGTGAAAGTCTTTAACAGAAGTAGATAAAGATCAGAAATAAAAAATAATTTGATGTCATCAAGAAACTCTGTCAGTTCTCCATAGGGGTGTGTCAGTTCTCCATAGGGGTGCGTGTGTGTGTGTCTCTGTGTGTGAGTGTGTGTGGTGTGTATATATATATATTTAAATTGAAAGATTATGAAGTGCTGTGGGAAAAACCAGCATCTAGACAAATCTTCACAAAATAAGCACAACCTGGGGACATAGCCCAGTTTGTAGAATGTTTATGTAGGATGCACATGGCCCTAGATTAGATACACAGAGCTGTATAGCATATATATTATTATATATTATATTAAAATATATAATATATGTACTCAGGATGTAGGGACAGAAGCACCACAAGTTAAGGTCATAAGGTCATTCTCAGTTTTCATGGGGATCTTGGGGCAACTTAGATTATATACAAGCATGTCTGAAAGGAGAGCACAAAATAGCAAACAGATTTAAAGGGCATATCTTATATTTCCTGGAGAGAAAAAAAAATCGAGCCCTGTGAGAATCCGAATGCCTATATCTGGAATAGACTTGTCTTCTGTGGGGATCCTTCAAAAAGGCACTCAAGGTTCTGAAGGGGAACAAGTATGGCATGAGTATCTGTGTGAGTCAGGACAGGGGGTCCAGAAACTCAAGAGCATAGCAATTTTCAGCACAAAACAACTAGCAGTTTCTACCTCTGTGTGTTCTGTAAGGAACTATCAATAGCTGTTCTTTCATCTTTGCTAATACTTCTCATTGAGAATTAATGACATTTCTATTCAACAATCAACACAGCTGCAAAATAGAGTCACTTGTAGTCTCAGGGGGTGGGTGGGATAGATGGTGATGTCAACAGCTCACATATGAGCTGGTGAGTAGATTTCCAACAAAGGCACAGTAAAAACCTATTTTCAATAGCACGGTGCAATATTATCTGAGGCAACCTCCAATGGCTGCCTAGAGAGAGTGAAGAATCCAGACATATCACACCCAGCAGAGGAGGGAAGGCTATCTGACATATCATAGTGATAGGATCAGGGTGCGAAGTAGATATGCAAAGACTACACACTTAGAACTCTGGATTAAGAAGAAAGTTAAATCTATACAGAAGTTAGTATGAAACTACAGTGAAAATGGAAATTTATAGTAAACTTGTGGTCCAATCATCTGGAAATATGTAAGTACCAAGAATAGTAAATAATGCTAATATTTATGTCAAGTCATGGTAATGCTTGGGAATAATAATTTATTCTTCTTGCTGTAACTTATCAGGTTACCAATGATATAACTTAGGACAAAAATACCAATAGTTCTGACTTGGAGTCACAATCTTGAAAGGATCAAAGCACTTCAAAGATAGGGCATATACACTGAGGGCACAGGATGTCCTGCCCCAGGCAAGTGTCAGAGACAATTTGAAAAGTTCTTTTCCAGTAACGTTTTGGTTGGCTACCTTGCTCTAACAAAGCCTGACAAATGACTAGCAGAAAAGCAGCAATGTATTTTCTTTTCCCACAGTAGCAACTAGAAGACCGTGGAAATACAAGGCCTTCTGGAAAAATTGCTCACCCAGTCAAGTCTCCCATTGACCTGTTTACCTACATTCTTCTACCATATTCCTCACCACACAAGAGTTAGTGGTTCTTGACTTTTTGGAATATGTGGAATTGTTTTTGATCCTGCCCCTGTTTTTAACTCACACATCTCCTATGGCTTTATTCCTTCATCCCTACCCACAAACCTCATAGCAGTCCTGGTCCAGAACACATGAACCTTGGCAGCTGTTTCCTTCTAGCTGCTCCCTCAGCTAAAAGGACCTCTAACTTCGAATCTGTGACACTGTGTTGTTCATCAGGTGAAGATGTCGCTGTCTGTTAGACAATGGTAGCCAAGTACTACACTGCGTGTCAGCCTGCAAAGCAGGGTAGACATCATGGTTCCCCATGAACTGCTCTGACCAACCCACCTTCCCTCAATGAACTACACATAGAACATGTTTGCTGGAGGTTGTTTCACTGTGCATGTGTACATAGAGAAATGTACTGTTGGACTCACATGCATCTGTCACAGAAACTGGAAGAGGATGTACACACACTTCTTTTACGTATTGGCTTGGTGTTTGTTATATCTGAAAATGTAATCATGCATTGTTGGTGTGAGCCTCCCAAACTTGTTATCTGCAGGTACCTCTCATTCTTAAGTAAAAGCCTCACTCCCCAGCCCTCTCTAGGATCCTGGGAAGGACTGTGGTTAGGAATAACAGCTTTTCCAGGGCACACTATTGAGAAATGTGATACCAGAAAAATGTTCCTTTCCTCATGCCTCACTGGACAACAACAGGAGACCGGAGCCATTACAAGGTCCCCTTCAATTATTGGAGGTCAGGCCTCTATCCCCACCTTCGCAAGATTAGAATTGCTACAGCCCTTCTATACTTAGAGAAGGGAGGAGATGTCAGGAGCAGCCCTGCTTATACACTGAAGGCCTAAAATCAGCCATAGGCCTAAAATCAGCAATAGGCCTGACATACATATATGCTAACATAAAAGTTTGGGTCTCTATGGAAAAACACTGAAACAGCAGGCTATAAGCTATTGTAAACAGGCAGCTTCTGTGGAAACTTACCAGCCGGAGTAGTCATAGATCTTATGAATAAGCAGCCTCGGCGGACAGTACCAACTTAGATAAGGACAAGTGAATCATAGGCAGAGTCATAGTGACCTATCACCTGAACCTTCACCCAGCTGATACCCTGTTCTGAATGGTATCCATACTCCCCCTGAACACCTATGCTCCGTGTCATCCCTTCCCCACATCCTGCCCTTTTGTGTTTATAACCCCTGTGTGAATAAGTAAATTACAGTATGTGATTTAAATTTTAAAAAAGAAAAAGAAAAAAAAAAAAGGAAAGAAAAATGTTCCTTGATTGAATAAAGGTTCCCACTGAGAAACAAAGTAGAAAATTATCCAGCAGGAAGCTAAGGGTTTATGGACATAGTCTTCAAACCCAAGCACCCTCCTGTCTCAAAACATAATCAAACTCAGTGATCAGACTCACCTTTCCAAGAGCAGATGGTATTTCTTCCTTGAATCGATCACTAAGCATATGAGATTTTATTGTGTCTACACTTGATGTGCTGAGATTGTTATTTTAGTATCTTATTTACTTCACAACCACTGCATGGTTAACTAATATTACCTTCCCTTTAAAGGAAAGAGAACATGAAGGTTCAGAGAGCTGGCATTACTTGATTAAAGTCATCAATCTAGTAACAGGAAAGCCCACTATTATTAATTGCAATGTGATTCTGTAAGCTGTATGTTAACTATTGCCCAGAGAGCTTAAGGTATGAAATAGAGAATGAATGGGACACTAAGATGGTATTCTTCTCTCCTCCAAAGTGAGAACTTGCTGCATATTCCCTCACATTCTAAAAGGAATGCCTTGTGTACAGCTGAGGTATTTCTTTAAGCCTTCCCCCAGTACCCTCCATACACATCTCTAGGAACTAGTCCATAAAGAGTCTACTATATAAGGCAGAAGATAGCCAAGATATTGAGCCCCAGAATGCCTCACTTCCTGTGGCTGTCACGAGCTCTGAATCCCAGAATGTTGTAATAGTCTTATGCAACCTCTGTAATAGAGTGATTCAACCCCAAAAGTGTTGACACCCACATATTAAAACCACCTGAGAGGCTCTGCCAGAGTCTGACCAATACAGATTTAATGCTCACAGCCAACCATCGAACTGAGCACGGGGACCCCAATGGAGGAGTAAGGGAAAGGACTGAAGGAGTTGAAGGGGTTTGCAACCCATAGGAAGAACAACAATATCAACCAATCAGAGCCCCCAGAGCTCCCAGGAACTAAACCACCAACCAAAGAGTACACATGGAGGGACCGATGGCTCCAGATACATACATAGCAGAGGATAGCCTTATCTAGCATCAATAGAGGGCAGGCCGTTAGTCCTGTGGAGGCTCGATGCCCCAGTGTAGGGAATACAAGGCAGGTGAGGTGGGAGTGGATGGGTGGGTGGGGGAACACCCTCATAGAAGCAGGCGAGGGGGATGGGATAGGAGGTTTCAGGAGGGGGGAACTGGGAAAGGGTATAACATTTGAAATTAAATAAAGAAAATATCCAATCAAAGAAAATAAAATGGAAAAGGCCGATTTGAGTTCTCTCTGTGCTAGGGATTGAGTATAGGACCTCTTGCACGCTAGGCATGTGTTCTGTACTGTGCTACAGTCCCATAGAGACCCATCTTTACAAAGTTTTACAGCGCAAACTAAAAGAACATCTTACATATTCTAGGGAAATAGAAAAAAAGTGCCTGCTACATAAAACCTGATACCTTGTATTTATTAGAGGAGAAAATGAGGAATACACACTTTAACTTACAGGGATAAGAAGGGACTTTCTGGTCAAGACCTTGAAAGCTGAGACATTAAGACTATCAGTTGATGAATAGGGCCTCCTGAAACTAAAATGTGACTGTATTCCAAAGAACTCCATCATTCAAATGAACAGACAGACAATACAGCAGGAAAACTTTTACCTGCTGTATGTCTGACAGAGCATTAATATCTAGAATATATAAAAAGAATTTAAAACCAAGAAAACATGCAACCCAATTAAAATTAGGGGCATGGAACTTAAAAAGAGAGTTCAAAAAATACACTAAAAAAATACAAATGGCCAGAATTTTAAGAATGTCCAGTACTCTTGGCCACCAGGAATATAAATTAAAACTACTTTAAAATTTCAACTTACTCCAGTCTGAATGCATAGGGGGAGAAGGATTGTAAACACTGATGGGCATGTATTGGAAAAGAATAGTTATTCATTATTGATGAGAGGATTTACATAGTATTGTCACTGTGGAAATAACTATGGTGATTCCACACAAAAAAAATATATTTATAATATGATTCTGCTACTCCTAGGCACATTGCCAAAGGACTATATATCTTACAAGAGAGTCAGTTGCTTATTCATGTTCATTGCTGCTCTGTTTGTGTTAGCCAGGAAATGGAAACCACCGAGAGGTCCAGGAACAAATGAGTGGATAATGAAATGATGTCAACCTCCACAATGGATGTGATCAAGCTGTAAAGAAAACTGAAACTAGGGAAATGGCACATAAATGAACAGATCTGGAAATAATCATGCCAAGGGAGATCACCCAGACTCAGAAGTACAAACACAATGTGTTCTTTCTCAATGTAAAGTCTAGCTTTATATATATATGTGTGTATGTGTATGTGTGAGTGTATGTGCATATATTTGGGTATATATATATGTGTGTGTGTATACATATGAATATATATGTATATTTGGGATATATCTATGGGAGATATATTTGGGATATATATATCATAAAAGTCAAGAAACTAATAAGAGAACATGGGAGGGGAAGAATTTAAGGGAAGGGAGATTGGATATGAAGAGGGGAAAGAAGACTACTAGAAGAGCAAGGGTTAAATGTGATGGTAGATGAATGAGAAGGATGAAAGAAGGAAAGATAACTAATACTAAAGAGCTTTGAAAATGCCACATGGAAACCTACTATTGTAGAAGTTTCTGAAAATATTTTTACATATCTATATAAAAGGAATTTAAGTAGAATAATGCTAATAATGTTGGGAAATGCCTCCCCCAGACAATATAGGCTATCAACTAAAAAGCTCAATGATAAGTGGGGGTTACCTCTTTGCCACGTGTTGATTAGTCTAGTTCTATATGCTTCCTCAAACATTATAAGTCATTGCCACTTTTCTTTGCTACCTTCATGAAATTTATAGTGAGACCCTATTGCTGAAGACATCATATTCTAAAGACAGTACACTTGGAGAAATACAGACTGGTACCAGTCTATAAGGTTCATCCATACTAGATAGCATTCACAGCACTTAACACAGTCTTAACCATCTATGAACACTGTGATCTAAAATAATGGAATGACCTTGCAAGATATGCCCATTTGTGAAATAGTACAAATGTTATGGGAGCCACCAACCACTTTGGGATTGGATCTAACGTCCACTCTACAAGATGAAACTTATACATGGTACCATTAACTGGTCAAAAAAAAAAAAAAAAAAAAAAAAACCATGGCTGTGTAGGTCACAGACCCTAAGGGATAATCTAATACTATTAATTCTGATAAATGGACATAGTAATAAAAAGTTCTCTGAGTTTGACCCTTTATATCTCTCCCTCAACCCTCATCAGAGTAGATCCTTTATGCAGTGGATGACTACTAATACAGAGACCCATAATTTGTCAACACAAAAAGAGTAATAGACTGGAGTGTGAGCAACTGCAAATGTAACATCTATATCACATCTCTTCTCTCCAAGGCTCAGGGATAACAAAGGAAGAGGAGGAAAAGACAATGTAGGACTGGAGGCAGAGGACATCTGTAGGGAAAAGGTACTTTCTTAACATGACAGAGCTGCTGACACATGAATGCTCACTGCTATGAATGAAGGCCTAAGATGTGCACATGATCAAGCCCAGCAAAATACCAATATGGATGGGGTACTGGCACATGAAGTCCTACCCTAGCTAAGAAGCTATTAGAAAACTGGTGACAACTGGTGAAAAAGTCTCAGATTTTTTTCTTCAGGGAAATGGTTTCCATACCCATACTGCGGAAGATGGCCCTATACCCATATACATACAGGGAGCATTAAGTAAACCAAGTGGTTTCCATACCCATACTGTAGAAGATGGCCCTATACTCATATACATACAGGGAGCATTAAGTAAACCGAGTGGTTTTTTTTTTTTATTTTTTAAATAAAGACAGAAAGGTCAAAATGTTCAAAGGGAAGATAAAGTAGTTGATGAACCGGTTTTAAGATGAATTCAAGGGAAATGAATTTGTGGTGGATTTGATGAACACACATTACATGTATGTTTCATAGTTGTTGTTGTTGTTAGGTAGAACTACTGATTGCTTCCCCTTTGACAGCTTGCATAATACCTCCTAGTACTGTGGAAACTAGTTTTAATAGAAGAGTCTTTCAGGTTAGATACAGCCTGAAAGATACTCATGAAGATGCAATAGTGGCATTCATGTCTTGGTGGTAACCAAAAGCTCTAGAACTGGACATAAATCTGAGACAGCTGGAAGGAAATCATACCTGGTACTGGAAACTTTTCATATAGATGCAAGATGAGGACAGTTTTTAAACACAACAGAACTATAAAATTTCATCCGATACATCCCCTTCTAGTGTTGGGAGCCAACTCTGAACAGAAAGCAGCTATTATCTTTACAGCCATCTCCGGCCATATACCCTGACAAGAGACTTGTTTTCAACAGCCCACAACAGCTGACAACACTCAGATAAACATCTTGTTTTTCTCCCATACTTGTTTTGCTGTTTAGTGCCCCAGTTGCAAGGTGGACATGGTAAAGTAGTTTTCATCTGTGTTCCTCTGCTTGTCCACAGCTGCAAGGCACATGGTAAAGTGTATATATACCCAGGATTTCCTTTCAGTAGAGAGAGACTTGAACAGACTCTCTGTCTTGTTTCCATTCTTCACGTCTCTTGCCCTTTCATCCCCACTCTCTCTCTTGTTAGACCCTGACCCTCGGACCGGAGCAGCAGCTCGGCCGGGGCAAAGTGGACCCCAAACATGGGATAAAACAGGTCATTACATCTCTAGGAAATGTCTGGTGAATATATTCTCACAACATGGATATGCTATTTCAAAAGGAAAGTATGATGTGCTGAACACAGTTACTTGATATTGTGTGGTATGATCTCTCAATATGGCTTAAAACATTATCTGTATTCCATCTCTACTAAAACTTTTTCATAGTAACTAGACATTAAAGAAGTAAAGAGCCTGGCTCATTTTTACAATTATAATATAATCACCAATATAAGACAACACCAGACTGTTATGAGGCCAATCTGTAAAAAGTTCATCCTACAATGGAAGAATAGAAGAGTAGGCTAAGACAAACCACACCAGAAGATTAGCCTCAGTCTTACTGAGAGATAAGGCACACTTTCTCTTCTGTGAGACAAAGGAGGACACAGACTTGCTATGAAACACTCTTGTCCACAGATGACATGGAATCTAATTGACTTTCCAGATCTTACTACTAATCTACAGATAGCAGGAGTGAAAGAGAGGCAGGAAATGATTCCTAAGAGAATCAGGCCAAGACAGAGTGTGAGACAGTCTATAAGAAAAGGGACCTAGAGCCACCCGGATCCTCTGTGGGAAGCATCATCTGCATTCCTCTGCTGTGTCTCAGCTTCTCAGCCTTGCAAAGTAGCGAGCTCTTGCATGATCCGTGCAGCCATCGCTGGTACTCAGGAGACAGCTGTATCAGGTTCCTGTCATCAAGTACTTCTTGGCATATGCAATAGTGTCTGGGTTTGGTGACTTGTTTTCAACAGCCACACAGCTGACAACTCAGATAAACATCTTTTTTTTCCATACTTGTTGCTGTTTAGTGCCCGTTGCAAGGGACTGTATAGGATAATCCCAGGTGGGCAGTCCTGGATGGTGTTTGCTTCAGTCTCTGCTCCACACTTCATCTCGGTTATTTCCTCCCTTGAGTATTTTGCTCCCTCTTCTAAGAAGGACTGAAGCATCCATACTTTGGTCTTTCTTCTTCTTGAGCTTCATGTAGTCTGTGAATTGTATATTAGGTATTCTGAGCTTTTGGGCTCTGAAATTCTCTTTCTTTGTGTGGTTTAGGTATGAGCATAATTGTGGTTTCATAGAATGAATTGGGTAGAGTTTCTTCTGTTTCTATTTTGTGGAATAGTTTGAAGAGTATTGGTATTAGGTTTTCTTTGAAGGTCTGATAAAATTCTGCACTAAACCCATCTGGTCATGGTCTTTTTTTTTTTTTGGTTGGGAGACTTTTTAATGACTGCTTCTATTGTTTTTATGGGATATGGACTGTTTCGATGGCTTATCTGATCCTAATTTAACTTTGGTACCTGGTATTTGTCTAGAAAATCGTCCATTTCATCCATATTTTCCAGTTTTGTTGAGTATAGGCTTTTGTAGTAGGATCTAATGATTTTTTGAATTTCCTCATTTTCTGTTGTTATATCTCCCTTTTCAGTTCTGATTTTATTAATTTGGATACTGTCTCTGTATCCTCTGGTTAGTCTGGCTAAGGGTTTATCTATCTTGTTGACTTTCTCAAAGAACCAACTCTGGTTTTGTTGATTCTTTGAATCATTCTTTTTGTTTTTCCTTGACTGTTTTCAGCCCTGAGTTTGATTATTTCCTGCCTGTCTACTCCTCTTGGGTATATTTGCTTCTTTTTGTTCTAGAGCTTTCAGGTGTGCTGTTAAGCTGTTAGTGTATGCTCTCTCCAGTTTCTTTTTATAGGCACTCAGAGCTATGAGTTTTCCTCTTAGCACTGCTTTCATTGTGTCCCATAAGTTTTGGTGTGTTTTGCCTTCATTTTCATTAAATTCTAAAAAGTCTTTAATTTCATTATTTCTCCCTTGATCAAGTTATCATAGAGTAGAATGTTCTTCAGCTTCCATATGTACATGGGTTTTCTTTTGTTTTTGTTGTTATTCAAGACCAGCCTTAGTTTGTGGTGATCTGATAGGATGCATGGAATTATTTCATTCTTCTTGTTTCTGTTGAGGCTGGTTTTGTGACCAATTATATGGTCTACTTTAGAGAAGGTACCATGAGGTGCTGAGAAGAAGGTATATTCTTTTGTTTTAGGATGAAATGTTCTATAGATATCTGTTAAATCCATTTGGTTCATAACTTCTCTTAGCTTCACTGTGTCCCTGTTTAGTTTCTGTTTCCATGATCTGTCCATTGCTGAGAGTGGGGTGTTGAAGTCTCCCACCATTACTGTGTAAGGTGCAATGTGTGCTTTGAGCTTTAATGAAGTTTCTTTTATGAATGTGATGCCCTTGCATTTGGAAACATAGATATTTAGAATTGAGAGTTCATCTTGGTAGATTTTTCTTTTGAAAAGTATGAAGTGTCCTTCCTTATCTTTTTTGATAACTTTTAGTTGAAAGTCAATTTATTCGATATTAGAATGACTACTCCAGCTTGGAACCATTTACTTGGAAATTTTTTTTTCCATCCTTTTACTATGAGGTAGTGTCTGTCTTTATCACTGAGGTGCTTTTCCTATATGCAGCAAAATGCTGGGTTGTGTTTATGTATCCAGTCTGCTAGTCTATGTCTTTTCATTGGGAAATTGAATCCATTGATGTTAAGAGATATTAAGGGAAAGTGATTGTTTCTTCCTGCTATTTTTATTGTTAGAAATGGAATTATGTTTGTCTGGCTATCTTTTGAGTTTGTTGAAATATTACTTTCTTACTCTTTTTTAGGGTGTAGTTTTCTTCCTCATGTTGGAATTTTCCATATATTACTCTTTGTAGGGCTGGATTTGTGGGAAGTTGTTGTGTAAATTTGCTTTTGTCATAGAATATCTCGGTTCCTCCATCTACGGTAATTGAGAGTTTTGCTGGGTACAGTAGCCTGGGCTGGCATTTGTGTTCTCTTAGGGTCTGTATAACATCTGCCTGGGATCTTCTGGATTTTATAGTCTCTGGTGAGAAGTCTGGTGTAATTCTGATAGTTCTACCTTTATATGTTACTTGACCTTTTTCTCTTACTGCTTTTAATGTTCTTTCTTTGTTTTGTGCATTTGGTGTTTTGATTATTGTATGATGGGAGGAATTTCTTTTCTGGTCAAGTCTATTTGGAGTTCTGTAGGATTCTTGTATGTTTATAGGCATCTTTCTCTTTAGGTTAGGAAAGTTTTCTTCTATAATTTTGTTGAAGATATGTACTGGTCCTTTAAGTTGGGAATCTTCACTCTCTTCTATACCTATTATCCTTAGGTTTGGTCTTCTCATTGTGTCCTGGATTTCCTGGATGTTTTGGGTTAGGAGCTTTTTGCATTTTGCAGTTTTTTGACTGTTATCTCAATGTTTTCTATGGTTTCTGCACCTGAGATTCTCTCTTCTATCTCTTGTATTCTTTGGGTGATGCTTGCGTCTATGACTTCTGATCTCTTTTTTAGGTTTTCTATCTCCAGGCTTGTGTCCCTTTGTGCTTTCTTTATTGTTTCTATTTCCATTTTTAGATCCTGGATGGTTTTGTTCTATTCCTTCACCTGTTTGGTTGTGTTTTCCTATAATTCTTTAAGGATTTTTGTGTTTCCTCTTTAAGGGCTTCTACCTGTTTACCTATGTTCTGTATTTCTTTAAGAGAGTTGTTTATGTCCTTCTTAAAGTCCTCTATCATCATCCTGAGATGTGATTTTTAAATCCAAATCTTGCTTTTCCAGTGTGTTAGAGTATCCAGGACTTGCTGTGGTGGGAGAACTGGGTTCTGATGATGCCAAGTAGCCTTGTTTTCTGTTGCTTAGGTTCTTGCACTTGTCTCTCACCATCTGGTTATCTCTGGTATCAGTTGGTCTTGCTGTCTCTGACTGTAATTTGTCCCAACTATGGGCCTATGAGCCTGTGATCTTAGGTGTGTTGGCATTCCTGAGGAGACCAGCTCTCTTCTGTGCAGGATCTGGGTGGGAAGGGCTTCAGGAGAGCCTTAGCTCCCGGGTGCAGATAGAGACAGAAAGCATCCTATCTCCAGCTCCCCCGCTGTTCCCATGCCCTGTTGTGCTCCTAGCAGGTCCCTCTTTGGACAATTATTAGAGCGAAAGTGGTGATCTCACCTCTGGGCTTAGGAGTGAGAGCAATCCTGGGAGACTAGCTCTCTCCTGTGCACGATTTGGGTGTGGAGGGCTGTGGGGAAGCCTTAGCTCTGAGGTGCAGATGGAGACCAGAATTTTTTAAATGAGCCATTTACATCACAATAGCATGAAAGCCTAGGGGAAATATCTCCCTCTGCTGCCTATATCTGTCCTGCACTAGAGAACAATCAGTATATGAACTATGAGTAAAACAACCATTGTGTAATTATTATAAGTTTAAAAACCTTGGACGTATCTATACTTTGAAAGAAATTGTGTGTTTCCTGTGGAACATTTAAATGTCCTGTTTAGATAAAAGGCACTTAGCATTTCCAGGATGAGAGCAAAATCTAGGCCCAGGAAAACAGACAAAATGATCTCTGGATTTGAGAGGTCTGAGAATACACTCTGTGAAGTTTACCCATTGGACCGTAACTCTAGATTGCCACTCCTCCTTATGCCTGCCTCTCTATTAGGACAGATGCACTCTATGCTCTTTTCATCTCTGAGCTAAGCTTTCTAGCCCTGGCCTTGTCTTTAATCATCGGGGTGTGCAGCAATCATGAAGATCTCCTGCTTTCTGCTGCTGATCCTCTCTCTATCCTGCTTGCTGGTCAACCCAGGTACGTACCAAGACCTGCTGAACCCCTGGCCAGAGCTGGGTACACTGGGTATCGAACAGATGAAAAATGAGTTTGGGGTCTAAGGAACAATGAGCATGAGAGTATTCCTAGGGTCAATACCCTGCAGCCAATTGGCATCAGGGGCTTCAGCCTGTATCCTAGGTATCAGACAATGAGCCTGACCAGAATGAAGAGCTAGTAATAAAGATTTTCCGATGTCTTCAACTCCCTTCTTGTCGTAGTCATCTGGAAAATATTCTTTGTAGAAACCGTTCTTCTTTATTCCCAGAAAGGCATAGCTCACCAAGAGGACAGATGACAGATGTCTATCAGGGGACAGGTACCCATTCCTTTATGACTTTTCACAGGCCCATTTAACACATGACAACAATAAACTTGGCTAATGGAGAATATAAACTTGATGTGTTAGATTAAGTAACTTGGTGACAAATGCTGAATGTCTTGAAAGGCCTTGTGTAGGAAGTACATGCTTAGAATGAAGTACAAAGGCTCTCATTTTTACTTATTCCTCACAGTGTCCCTATGAATAAAAAGGAGTAACAATACCTATTTCTTGGGAACATAGTTTACCCTAATCACATGATCAGTGTTCAGTAGGTCAAAAGCCCAATCCAAGCCATGAGTTTTGATGTTGGTCTGAAGAAACCCTTGAGATTGAGTACTGAAAGGAGGTTACAGAGAGGATCATGAATTCCAAGAACAATTCAAGAATACCTTGGGGTGGGATAAACAGACCACAGATATGGTAAGATTAAACAACCCTAAAGTTATTCAAATAGTGCAGGGACATAATTAAAAATGACTTTTTCAGAATATGATGTGTACACAGGCCAATAAAAATTGATCAAGAATGGAAAAGATGATCCACTTGGCATTCCCTTTAGCAAATTTTTGCCTTCTCATATAGTTAACTGTATAACATGGCTCTGGCAGAGGCATTTTTAGATCTGGAATTTTTTTTCTTCCTTTCCCTAAAGGCTGAACATGCATATCATTAAGACTGGGTCTATTGTTTTGACTTTAAAATAAGGCAAAGATGAGGATTCCAGGACACAGGAGTCTGCGACTCCAGTTTCCACCTTCTATGTCTACTACTATGTGCCTCAACAAGCAATTTCCCTGTGACCTAAAGGACTCACTTCTACCTCTCTGTCCTAGCCAGGCTGTTCTTCAGTTATAGGTTTCTGACAGTGGAAGATGGGAGAGGAACAAAGACTAAAGAAAATCCCAGGTCAGAAGGCCTTGTATGAACTAATGGTTCATTCCAAGTGAGTTTGTTAAGAAACACAGCTTTTGTATATGTTTTTCAGGGAGGAAAATAGGACAGAGTCAGCAGAAAACCATCAAATAATGGGACAAAGCTATCAGGAAGCTGATCAATCAGCATGGTACAAAGGAAACATAGTGTGTACCAAGGGAATATCTCAAGTGTGTCACAGACTGAGCACACAGTGGCCTTGGGACTGATCAAAGCCTTGATTCTTTGAAGCCCTGGCCGCAGACCCCAGTACAGACTTTAATTTGGTCAAGAACACAGAAGTAGCTTTTCCTTTTATCAGGGTCTCTGAGAAAACTTTAGATCATCCTGGCTCCGAACACTGACTTCTGAAATATTCCCAAAGAATGCCCCACAATTGCATTCAGAGTCCATCTGGAGACCATATGCCAACTATGTAAGACAATAGCACTCCAATCTCCCACCAATCAGACTGACTAGAAGGACAAGGGGGGGTTACAAATGTTGTTCATTGTGACCCCTTAACAATAACTTCTTTCTTCATTTCCAGTTGACTAATATCCTGCCAGACTTTTTTTTTTTTTTTTTTTTTTTTATGTTTCTTGAGACAGGGTTTCTCTGTATAGTCCTGGCTGTCCTGGAACTCACTCTGTAGACCAGGCTGGCCTCAAACTCAGAAATCCACCTGCCTCTACCTCCCAAGTGCTGGGATTAAAGGTGTACACCACCACTGCCAGGCCCCAGTTAACTAATATCAATGGCCCATCTTCTACACATACATTTGAAACTTCTGGTTGGGAATGGAGGAGAAATGGAATCAGGAGGGACATGGCACTTTGAGAGCCTCTGAATTCGATAGTAATATTTATCCCAAGTTTCATAAGAGTAAGAGATTTTTTTCCTTGTGATAAAAATTATTGGATTAAAGTCATCTTTACTTCATCTTTAATCAGAAAGATATCTGATGTCCAGTGACCCATCATAAACTTTCAAAGAAACAAACACACTTTCCAGTGTTTTTTTTTTTTTTTTCAAAAAACTAGATTTTAAACTCAGCAAAACATGGCTTTCCTTTCATAGAATAATTAAAAAGCACTCAGTCTGTCTAGGACTCAGTGTTTCTCTGCAAATAAAGGAAAAGAGAATGATTCTTGGAGAACAAAAGACAGGAAAAATGACTAGTTGTCCACCAAGGTAAAATGATCAGAATTAGAATGTGAGAAATGGCTGAGATGAATCCAGCCCCTTCCTTGATAAATCTGAGATGCTGCAGCCCAAGCAGGCTGGGTGGATAACCAGCACCACTGCATAAGGAGGTTTGGAACACAGAATGTAACTGAATTACGTCACACAGTGCCCATAGCTATTTCTTTCTTATGTTTAACACAATTCAGTAAAGAAAAAGCCAGAAATTGATTCTTATGGAGCAGCAGGATGCGGTGCTCAGCCAGGAGTGTGCTTAGATAGAATGAGAATTAAAACAGGGCTGGGAGAATCCATCCTGGTCCAAGCTCTGTGTTGGCTTTCTGCTCTGTGAAGACAATGGACACACTTGTCATCTATTAGATCAGGGAGACAGGGAATGAACTGGGTTTTGGGTCTCTCCTTCTCTCTGAAACTATCCGATTGTATTAAACCTCTTCTGCTTTGCAATTGCCTTGATTTCTTTTTCTGATGTGGTATAATAGTCTGAAAAAAAAAACCAACAGAAGGAGAAAGTCTTTCTTTATCTCCCAGCTCAGTATATGATACACTGTGGCAGGGAAACCAAGGCAATGGGAGCCGAAGTAGCTGGTCACATTGTATCCACCTGATGGATACTGTTGTCTACTTGACACAATCTAGAGTGGCATAGGAAGAGAATATCAATGACAGATTGTCTAGACCATCTATAGGTGATTGTCTTTATTACATTAACTAACATAAAAGATGTGCCCCTTAAGAATGTCACTATTTCCTGGTTTAGGGCATGGATTGTGAAAAGACTGAAGAAGACGAACTAAGCACTGGCATACAAGTTCATGTTCTCTCTCTCTGTCTCTCTGTCTCTGTGTGTGTTTGTGTGTTTGTGTGTACACACGTGTGTGATTGTATGTGTGTGTCTGTGTCTGTAGCTGACTGTCTAGTTGCTTCTGTCTCTGCCACCCTGTCTCTCTGACTCTCTCTATACCTGTGTTCTGTTTCTGTCCTCTCTCTCTCTCTCTCTCTCTCTGTCTCAGATTTTGATTGTTATTTTAACTATTAACTGCTTCAAGTTCCTCCTACCTTGATGTCATTGTTATAATAGATTGTAGCTTGTAATTATAAACTAAGCTATTTCTCTCATAAGTTGTTTTTTATCAGAATATCTCATCATAGCAATTGGAAAGGAAACTACAATAAGCCACAGTCCAAAATAAGAGGCAATGAATGAGTGCAAGCTTCCTCTGTTTCTCCATTATATATATTCCATGATGCACACCTGGGGAGTGGCCCCTTCCACAGTTAAAATGGGTCAGCTGACGTCAATTAACACAATCAAAATAACTTCAATAGATATAAAATAGGCCATCTCCTGTCTAGATTTTGTCAAGTAACAATTTAAAAAAAAAATAATAGGAGCCTAATACAGATGTCTCTTGAGAGGCTCTGCTAAAGCCTTACTAATACAGATGTGGACACTTGCAGCCAACCATTGGACTGAGCACAGAGAACCCAATGGAGGAATTAGGGGAAGGACTGAAGGAGTTGAAGGGGTTTACAACCCCATAGGAATAACAACAATATCAATCAACAAGACCCCTCAGAACTCCCAGGGACTAAACCACCAACCAAAGAATATGCATGGAGGGACGCATGGCTCCAGCTGCATATGTTGCAGAGGATGGCCTTATCTAGTATCAATGGGAGGGGAGGCCCTTGGCCATGTGAAGGCTTGATGCCCCAGCATAGGGGAATGCTAGTGCAGTGAGGCACAGGAGTGGGTGGGTGGGTGGGGGAGCAACCTCACAGAAGCAGGGGGAAGAGGGGTGGGTTAGGGAATTTTTGAAGGGAAACTAGGAAGGAGGATAACATTTAAAGTGTAAATAAATAAAAACCAATAAAACTTTTAAAATAAAAATAAATTAATGAAAAACAAACTGATCAAAAACAAAGAGGAGAAACATATATATCAATACATAGATTAATGATGCCATTAAGAATAACAAACACAGCAATATGCTTTCAAAACTTGATTTCTATTGCTCTTCTTAGTACCAGACAATCAGCTGCAAGTATTTTACCAGGAAACATAGAATACACGAAGCTTTCTCTTAGAGTCATCCTGGCATCCAACAAAATCTGGAGATGGTCACCTCTGGAGGGTCTGACTGGGATGATCATGGTAGAGGCCAAGGTTAGATTTAAGGCATTGCTCTTTCAACAATCATACACAAGAGAAGCCAGAACCCCCAAAATATAGAGAAAGGCTATGAGACAGAACTTGAGAAGATGGATTTAGTGTTTATTGTGGGTCAGGCTGTGATGCTTCTCTGAGAAAGTTCTGAGATGGGGAAAGCAGAGTGTCGCTCCATTTCCTCCTACCAGCATAGCACCACTGTAGCACTGAAGAGTTTGTGGTGATGAGAATGTTCTCCAGCTAGAGATCATGGTTCTTCCTTTAATCTCAACATTTAAGAGGATGAGTCAGAGCCAGCCTGACCTAAATAATGAATTCTAAGCCAGTGAGGCCAGTAGAGTGAGATTTGTCTCAAAATGAATAGAAAAGAAAGTATCCTCCATTTGCTCTTTCCAATGTAATAACCATAATCTAAATGGCTACTGAGCAGTGGGGATCTCCTTGGTAATTGAATTCAGAGCAAATATGTTTTACTAGTGGTCTTAAACATCGATTGTGGCAATTTTTTCTTAAAATGCTCAATGTTTTCTCTATATATTTGTATAGAACTCTCCTACCTTGCACAAACATGCTAAAAATGACGACAGCTATAGCAAATAGTCTGAGGTTTGTTTCTCATTTTCTTGCAGTTTCTGGTGCTGATTCAATAAAATGTTTTCAAGAGAATAACACCTGTCACACCACCCATTGCCCATATTTTCAAGATGAGGTCGGCACATGCTATGACGGAAGAGGCAAGTGTTGCCAAAAACGCCTTTTGTATATCAGAGTTCCAAGGAAGAAAGTGTAACCATTGCTATAATAAAGGAAAACACTCTGAGGTGTAGCTTCTTCATACTAAAATGAACCATCCATACATCCATGTTGAGTTAAGAAAATTTGGGTTATTTTAGGGCACCTGCAGTAAAGGACAAGGCAGTCTAAATCCCCATCTGATAAAGTAGAAATATGGCCAAGAATTAAGCAAACGGTATTCCATTTAATTTTTCTAGAAATATCCTATTGAACACCATCTTGTCTGAATAGGAATTCACCTCATTGGCAAGAGGACAGAGCAGGGGCATGGAGCCACTTCCACCTAAAATTAGTTTATGCAGTCAGAGCTTGTTGAGATCAAACCATCACAACCACCCTACAACCTCCTTCATATTTTCAGTTTCCTTGCAGCCACAAGGCACGTGACCTCTTTGGATCCAATTATAATCATTGTATTTACGTTTCTGAATCCAATGGCCACCATTCTCACCTCAAGTTGGGACCAACAAAGAGACTCCTGCAACACTCTCCAGAGATACTGATAGCTTTATACTTTTAATCCACTAACTTGTTTCTTATATGAATCTGAAAAGACTTTATACATAGGAGACTCCCAGTGTGCAGAGAGTAAAAGTAACTCTGTGTGCTAATGTGAAGGGGAAAACAGATACTGCTACCTTTTTGATAATGAGAACTTTGGGCTTTGATGTCATCCTAATAACCACACATAGAATTTGAGTCTTTCCTATACCACTGATACAAATATTAAAGGTAAAACTACATTATTTGATCTGACCTGATTCAAATTTTAGGGGAACAACTACAACACCCTTCTTAAATTTCACTCCCATGCGTTATATCCAAATTATCTTCGATAAGTCAGGAAATGAGAACAGTATTTTGGAAGACAGTACGCATCCTGATGAGTAATATTGTGTGACTCATCTTGATGCACCAGTTAGAAGTAGAAGCTCACTATCTATACTGAAGTACAGAGGAGCTGGAAAGCTCCTGAGCAAAGCCAGGATGAGCAAAGTCTTTACCAAAACATGGCAATCACCATTTACTTACCCAAGAAAGTTAGTTTTTCTCACAAGTGGTTAGCAGTTGATTTTAGGGGCCTGGGTTTAGGGGTTTCATGTTCCCATCTTCAGGATGGTCTGTGTAAAGGCTAGCCATTTTATATGTACAAAGACTTCATAAGGAAGATTCAGAATAACTCCACCTACTTCAAGTCTAGCACTAGAATCTAGTTGTTTTCTAGTTAATATCCTCATTGTACTCATATACATATTATGATCCAACAATTCAATGCAGCCTTTAACCCAGTCATTCACAAGATGAAATCCTAGGTTTCAGTTTCGGCCCCTTACCACATATTATATAGAAAATGAACAAATAATACATTGAAGATGTCAATGTGAAAACTCAGACTATAAAACAGGGAATAATTATGGTAAAAAATCTCTGAAACAGTGCTTGGAAAGACATTTTTATGGCTATGACCCAAGAAGGATACACATTTATAGCAAAAATAAGCAAATGAGGGTAAATAAACTAAAAAAGCTTTCTCACAAGAAAGGGGACAAGAGAATAAGAAGAATGGCATGATCTAGTCAAATGTAAACACATCATATATCTAATAACTGTGCAACATCCAAATTATAGTAAGAAATAATAAAGAGAAACACAGCAAGAAACCCAATTAAAACAATGCCAAATAACCTGGACATATTTATTCATAGGCTGATGTGCAAATGACAGTTGTCAGTGAAACAATGCTCAGCATCACTAATCTCTAGAGAAATAAATATTAAAACCCAAATGAGAGGCCACCTACTTTTATTAAAAAGACCAACATCAGAGAAACAGGAAGATGCACAGGTTGATGATCATTTTCACACTGTTTCTGGCAGGGAATATCAACACAGGTATTGTGTAAACATTAGCTCTCATGTGGATGTCCTCAGAACAACTACTGGACTATGTAGCAGTACAGTAGGTATACTGTAATGGCCTTGAATCAACACATACCAAAAATAAGTGAAAGAAATTATGCCCAAAATTTATCTGTACTCCTCACTAGATCATAATAATTCATAACAATCAAAATATGTAACCCCACTTCCTTCCCCACCCAGTCGAGATCAGTAGTGTAATACCCACCCAAACACTAGAGCCTGCTTGCCTCCCAGGAGGTCCACAGTAACCAAAGACACAGGTGAGAATTTAGCACAAATATCCATGCCAGCTGGGATAACTATGAGGCCCAGCTGACTAAGGACCCACCTCCTCCAACTCCAACCCTGAAGTCCATCTTCCTTCTGGCCCACTTTCCCACTCGGGCCAGATTAGCAGCCTGATAACCACCCAAATGCTACAAGCCTGAAAGCCTCCTAGGAGATCCACAGTAAACAGGGCACAGGACATCCACAGTAACCAGGGATGAAGGAGGCCTGCTCTAGCTAGAGACACAGGAGGCCCACCCTAGCCAGAGACAACCCTGCCTGCCTCCAAGGAGACCAACTCTAACTCAGGTCACAGAGCTCTACCTGCCTCCAAGGAGGCCAGTTCCAGTCAGAGACATTCATGCCAGTTAACATCAAACAGAACCAGATGAGCACAAGCAAGAACAAGGTGATAAGTTAAAGAACCGGTGCAATATGGCACCAACAGAACCCAGTTCTCCCACCACAGCAAGCCCTGGATACCCTAACATGCCTCACAACCAAGAAAATGATCTCAAATCCCATCTCATGAAGATGATAGAAGCCTTCAAGGAGAAGTAAAGAACTTTCTTAAAGAAATACAGGAAAACCAGACAAACAAATAGAAGCCCTTAAAGAAGACACAAATAAATCCCTTAAAGAAATACAGGAAACTACAATCAAGCAGGTAAAGTAATTGAACAGAATGGTCCAAGAACTAAGAATGGAAATAGAAACAATTAAAAAAAAAAAGCACAAAGGGAGACAACCCTAGAGATAGACAACTTAGGAGAGAGATCAGAAGCTACAGATATAAGCATTACAACAGAATACAAGAGATAGAAGAGTGTGGAAGAAACCATAGAAGATATTAACACATCAGTAAAAGAAAATACAAAGTGTAAAAAGCTCCTAACCCAAAATATCCAAGAAATTCTGGACACAATGAAAAGATCAAACCAACCATAATAGGAATAGAAGAGGGTGAAGAATCCCAGTTCAAAGGACCAAAAGGCATCTTCAACAAAATCATAGAAGAAAATTTTTCCAATCCAAAGAAAGAGGTAGCCATAAATGTACAAGAAGTCTACCGGACACAAAAAATAGATTGGACCAGAGAAGAAAATGTTCCTGTCACATAATGATCAAAACACTAAATTCCAAGAACAAAGAAAGAAAGGTTAAAAGGCCAAGTAACATATGAAGGCAGATTGGTCAGAATTACATCAGACTACTCAACTGAGACTCTAAAAGCCAGAAGATCCTGGACATGTCATCCAAACCCTAAGAGAACACAAATGCCAACTCAGGATAATATACCCAGCAAAAATGTCAATGATCATAGATAGAGAAATCAAGATATTCCACAACAAAACCAAATTTAAACAGTATATTCCTACTACTCCATCCCTACAGAAGATACTGGAACAAATTCCTCAACACAAGGAGGGTAACTATACCCAGAAAACATAAGAAACTAAACATTTCAGAACAAACCCAAAAGAAGAGAATCATTCACAGATAACGCTACCTCCAGCAACAAAAATAACAGAAACTAAAAATCATCTGTCTTTAGTATCTCTCAACATCAATGGAATGAATTCCACAATTAAAAACCACAGGCTAACAGACTGGTTACATAAACAGGATCCAACATTTTGCTGCATACAAAAAACATATCTCAGTGACAAAGACAGACACTACCTCAAAGTAAAAGGCTGGAAAAAGAACTTTTCCAAGCAAATGGTCCCAAGAAAAGTTATAGTTGCCATTCTAATATCCAATAAAATAGACTTTCAACCAAAGCTTATCAAAAAAGATAAGGAAGGACTCTTTATATTCATCAAAGAAAAAGTCCACCAGGAGGAAGTCTCAATTCTGAACATCTATGCCCCAAATGCAAGGGCACCCACATTCGTAAAATAAACTTTACTAAAGCTCAAAACACACATTGAACCCCACACAATGATGGTGGGATAATTTTAATACTCCACTCTCACCAATGGATAGGTAATTGAAACAGAAAGCCCACAAAGCTCTCTGCCTCTCCCCCTTTTTTATTTCATAAACAAGACTGAGCCTGCTGGGGATCCATGCCAGGTGCAATCACCATATGCAAACACTGTTGTGGATGTGTAGAAGTGCATGCTGATAGAAGCCTGATATACCTGTCTCCTGACAGGCACTGCCAGAGCCTGACATACACAGAGGCGGATACTCGAAGCTAACCATCAAACTGATCACAGGATCCCCAATGGAGGAGTTAGAGAGAATACTGAAGGAGTTGAAGGGGCTTGCAGCCCCATGGGGAGAGCGCCAATACCAACCAACCAGAGCTCCCAGGGTCTAGCCTGGGAACACACATGGAGGGACCCATGCCTCCAGCTGTATATGTAGTGAAGGATGGCCTTATTTTAATAACCAGAAGCTGGAAACAACCTAGACGTCCCTCAACTTAAGAATAGATATAGAATGTAATTCATTTACACACAGGAATACTATTCAACATTAAAAACAAGGACATCATGAATTTTGCAAACAAATAGATAAAATTAGGAAATATCAACCTGAATAAGGTAACCTAGACCCAAAAGGATATGCGTGCATGTACTCACTGATAAGTGGATAGTAGCCAAAAAGTACAGAATACCCAGGATGCAATCCACAGGCCCTAAGAAGCGTAACAAGCAGGAAGGGCCAAGTGAGGATCCTTCAATCCCAAGTAGAAGGGGAAACAAAAGAATCATGGGAGGCAGAGTGGGGGAGGTACCTGAGAGGGAAAGGGGAGGGGAAGATGAAAGGAGGAACAGGATCAGTCATGTGGAAAGTGTGCGACGGTGGGCTGTGAGAGGCAGCTGGATGCCTGGTTGAGCACAGGCCTCAAACCCCAGACCTTATTCGGACAGTAGGTGTTCCTGGGCCCCTGGTTCCTTTCACTTAGCTTCCGCCCTCCATAGCCCCTCCCACAGAGAGGACTATGGCCATCAGTCACATAGGAACAGTGCCTCAGGCTCTCCCACATGTGGATGAGGTATCTCCAAGCTCTCAAACCAAGCCAATAGGGGTTATCTACTGCCAGACCCTAACCCACCCTAAAACTATATAAGAGCCCTGTTCGAGAGAAGTAAAAGTATGTGTGAGAATCATCCCGTTGTCCGAGAGTTTCTGTCACAAGAGCTGTAACACTTGGGAAGAGATCTGCTCTCCAGAAGTGCCTTCAGAATCCTCTACTCCTTGCTAGCTATCCGGCTTCTCACCAGCCCAGCCTAGACCAGCTCAGCACAGAGAGACAGGTGCGGCACTTGGGAGCAACTGGGTAGCAATAGCGGAGATGCGGGTGGAGGCAGCAGAGGCGATTCCCCCTCCCTGCTCGCACTGTATCCCCTTGGCCTGGACCCCTGCACCCTGCTGGGCCAGAGATCTTCGTGGGAAGCCCTCCGGAACAGGGACTCATAGGGAAGGACAGGAAAGAAGTCCAGAGAGCCAGGAGAATGAATGGAAATATGCAATCTATAGGGGTAATGTCACGGGTAGCCTTGCTTATACACTGAAGGCCTAAAATCAGCCATAGACCTAAGTCAGCCTGCTACCACAAAGTCTTAGTCTCTGTGGAAAAACACTGAACAGATGGCTATAAGATCTTGTAAACAAGAAGCCTTGGTGGAAATTTACCTGCCTGGATAGACATAGACCTTGTGGATAGGTAGCCTTGGTGGATAGTACCAAACTAGATAAGGACAAGTGATTCATAAACAGAGTCATAAGTGATCTGTTCCCTGCTTCTTCACCTAGCTGATACCCTGTTCTGGAAGATACCTGTACTCCCCCTGAGAACACCTATGCTCCTGCATCATCCCCTTCCCCACATCCTGCCTTTTTGTGTATATAACCCCTGTGTGAAAAAAGAAAAAATCAACGGTTTGATCAGACTATAGACAAGCCGCTCGTTCTTTGTGTCCCCTGTCCTCCAGTTCTCTCTTCCAGGTCTTCGGATCCCAGTTCATTGCCCCGTGGGACTGGGGCAGGGTAGTAAGTGGGGGAACCCTCTGGAAAGTCCCAGAGAATTGGGAGGTGAGAGACTCTCAGGCTCAATGGGGGTGGCTTTATCCAAAATGCCCAACAGTGGGGAGAGGAAACTCAATGAGTCTACCTCTAGTAGATAGATAGGGCCTCAAGTTGGCAGACAGGGTTACAAAGCCATAGTCAAAATTTCTGACCCAGAATTGTTCCTGTCTAAAAGAACTACAGGGACAAAGATGGAGAAAACACTGAAAGAAAGGCAGTCTGGTGACTGAACAACTTGGGATCCATCTCATGGGGAAGCACCAAGACTTGATTACTGATGCTATAAAGTGTATTCTCACTTGGGCCTCACTTATAGACAGGAGCCTAGCATGACTGTCCTCTGAGAAACCCTACCAGCAGCTGACTGAGACAGGCCTCTCAGAATGCCAAACCTCAGCTGCCCTCCTTGACCCTTTCATACCACTGAAACCAGTAATGCCTGTTCAATTCCTACACATCACCAAGACCATCTTTCAGCACAAGGTCTGTATCTGGAACACAGCTCCTTTGTACTCTCAGAAAACACTTCCCAGAAAATTTCACCACAGTGGCCCTGGTCTCTTCTTAATCACTGCTAATGTCTTAGCTCCCAATGGCTAGAATCAATTATCCAAGTAACCCCTCTTTTTGACTCTAAAGCCAAAGCCATGTGTCTAAAGCTTCTGAGTTGTGCTGCTTGCTAAGTGCTGAACATGGCCCTTTGCTCTATTACATCTTCATTATCTTTCTGTGTTTAATGATTCCCTTCGTTGCACAAGTTTCATTGCCCTGGAACTTGCTCTGTAGACTGACCTTGAACTCAAAAATCTGCATGCCTCTGTCTCCTGCGTGCTGGCATTAAAGGTTCCTCATTCGGACCAGAGTTTTTCTTTAATTCCTTTACACAAGATCTTTATAAGCATGTCCAATGTGCCTTAATATTTGGATCACAAGTGTGCCCTCCATTTCTGGCTTGTGGTTCATTCCAGATATAGTCAAGTTGACAACCAAGAATAGCCATCAAAATACAACCCTTGTCAATTTGACACAAACTTATCTCTCCAATGAAAACAATAACCAGTTCATAACAATGTGCAACATGGTGTACCTATTCCTGGTGCAAAACACAAATAATAAGCTTGCCTTGAGGTCATCACTCCCTTAATTCTATTTAATATCCTTGAATACAGAATTTAGATCCATTCCACATCCTGCAGCCCCTTTAAGTATTGCAACCATACATTTTGTATTTATCCTTTGTAAGCTTGCTAGGCTGGAACAAAATACTCTTCATAACAGTGAACCACAGGATAGAAGCTAATAATCAGGATATTTTTAGATTTCCTTTGCCAGCAATCTAAATCTCTTCACTTTAGCCTTAGGCAGACTCTTTGGACAAGGGCAAAAAGCAGCCACACTCTTTGAAAATATATATCACAAGAACAATCACCAGGCCACATAACAAAATCCTTCTCCTGTGGAAATCTCTTCAGTCACGCTTCCACCATTCAAATTGCCCTCGACAACATTGATTTCCATGTTCCTACTAGGATGAAACCCTGTCTTAAAGCATTCAACTGATTTTCTAATGCACTGTCCCAAAGACACATTCCTCCAAACAAAAACATGGTCAGGCCTATCATAGTAATAACCCAGTCTCTGGTACGAACTTGTCTTAGTTACGATTTTAATCCTGGAAAGAGACAACATGACAAGTCAACTCCTATAAAGGCAAACATTTAATTGGGAATGGCTTACAATTTGAGAAATTTAGTCCATTATCATCATGGTAGCAATGCTTTATAATATACGGTTCTTACTATAATACGTGTCTAAGAAAAATTATCTGTATCTGTTCTCCTGACATATTTATCTGATTTTACCTTTTTTCCCTTGTGACAATGATTGGTTTTCATATCCCTCAGGCTCCATTAATTTCTAAGTTCACTGAATGAAGCTGAGGTTTCTTCTTTCTTCAGCATATTCTCCTTGCTGTGCACCCATTCCTCTTCCTTCTTTTCCAAACAGAACATTTATTCAGTACCATGAACTTTGAGAAGATGTCATTTCTTTTTATTTTTTTACAGGGATTCATACTTTAGAGATTGCCTTGAGTCTCAAAGAAACTTGGACATTGGACTTTTGAACAGTGCATGTACTATTAAACAATATAAAGAAGTTTGAAGCCTGGCATGAGTATACTTTATGTTACGATAAATCCAATAGCCTGTGGGGTCTAACAGATAATTAGGAGGTGAGGCTCACTGGAGAAGAGATGATGCCAGAAGTAAGACTTGAAATCTGATAACATAACACTCATCCTGCCTGTTATGTGTCTATATTGCAATGTATGTATGTGTGTTGTATGTTTGAGCACCTATGTTAAGTCACAGATCCCAGAGAAGAACAATAACTCTCCTACTCTATCACACTCCGCTCTTCTGCCGGAATCTCTCACTGAACCTGGAGCTCAGTGTTCATTTGTTTGCTTGCTTGTTAATTGTTTGTTAGGGTGAAGCTGCTAGCCAGCAAGCCCCAGTAATACTACTGTTGTCATACAGACAAACTCCTCCTAGCAGTGGGGTCACAAGCATGGCAAGTAAGTCCATATACAGCTTTCAAGAGGGTGCTGGTTGGTTGGTATTGTTGCTCTCCTCATGGGGTCGCAAACCCTTTCAGCTGATTCAGTCTTCACTCTAACTCCTCCATTGGGATCCCCTTGATCAGTTCAATGGTTAGCTGTGAGCATCCGCCTCTGAATATCTCAAGCTCTAGCAGACCTCTAAGGACACAGCTATATCAGGCTCCTGTCAGCATGCATTTCCTGACATCCACATCAGTTTCTGCCTTTGGTGACTGCACATGGGATGGATATCCAGGTGGAACTGTCTCCAGATGGCCCCTCCTTCAGTTTCTTTCCTTCACTTTGTCTCCATATTTGCTCCCATGAGTATTTTATTACTCCTTCTAAGAGGACCGAAGCACCACAACTTGGTCTTCCTTCTTCATGAACTTCATTTGGTCTGTGAGTTGAATCTTGGGTATTTCAAGCTTCTGGGCTAAAATCCAATAATCAGTGAGTGCATACCACGTGTGTTCTTTTGTGATTGGGTTACCTCATTCAGGATGATATTTTTCTAGTTCCATCCATTTACCTAAGAATTTCTCGAATTCATTGTTTTTAATAGCTGAGTAATACTCCATTGTGAAAATGTATCACATTTTTTGTATCCATTTCTTTGTTGAAGGACATCTGGATTCTTTCCAACTTCTGGCTATTATAAATAAAGCTGCTATGAACATAGTGGAGCATATGTCCTTGTTATATGTTGGAGCATCTGCTGGGTATATATCGAGGAATGGTATAGCTGGGTCCTCAGGTAATGCTATGTCTAATTTTCTGAGGAACGCCAGACTGATTTCCAGAGTGGTTGCACCATCTTGCAATCCCACCAACAGTGGAGGAGTGTTCCTCTTTTTCCACATCCTCGCCAGCATCTGCTATCACCTGAGTTTTTTATATTAGGCATTCTGACTGGTGTGAGGTGGAATCTCAGGGTTGTTTTGATTTGCATTTTCCTGATGACTAAGGATGCTCAACATTTCTTTAGGTGCTTCTCAGACATTCGCATTTCCTCAGTTGAGATTTCTTTGTTTAGCTCCATACCCCATTTTTAATAGGGCTACTTGGTTGTCTGGAGTCCAATTTCTTGAGTTCTTTGTATATATTCTATATATTGTATATATTGTATATATTAGCCCTCTATTGGATGTAGGATTGATAAAGATCTTTTCCCAATCTGTTGGTTGCCTTTTTGTCCTATTGACAGTGTCCTTTGCCTTACAGAAACTTTGCAGTTTTATGAAGTCCCATTTGTCAATTCTTGATCTTAGAGCATAAGCCATTGGTGTTCTGTTCAGGAACTTTTCCCCTGTGCCCAAGTACTCGAGGGTCTTCCCCACCTTCTCTTCTATTAGTTTCAGTGTATTTGGTTTTAGGTGGAGGTCCTTTATCCGCTTGGACTTGAGTTTTGTACAAGGAGATAAGAATGGGTCGATTTGCATTCTTCTATGTGTTGTCTGCGAGTTGAACCAGCACAATTTGTTCAAAATGCTGTCCTTTTTCCACTGGACAGTTTTTGCTCCTTTGTCAAAGATCAAGTGACCAGATGTGTGTGGGTTCATTTCTGGGTCTTCAATTATATTCCATTGATCTTCCTGCCTGTCTCTGTACCAATACCATGCAGTTTTTATCACTATTGCTCTGTAGTACAGGTTGAGGTCAGGGATGGTGATTCCTCCAGAAGTTCTTTTATTGTTGAGAATAATTTTCGCTATCCTGGATTTTTTGTTATTCCAAATGAATTTGACAATTTCTCTTTCTAACTCAGTGAAGAATTGAGTTGAGATTTTAATGGGGATTGCATTGAATCTGTAGATTGCTTTTGGCAAGATGACCATTTTTACTATATTAATCCTGCCAATTCATGAGCATGGGATATCTTTCCATCTTCTGAGATCTTCTTCGATTTCTTTCTTCAGAGACTTGAAGTTCTTGTCATACAGATCTTTCACTTGCTTGGTTAGGTTCACCTGAGGTATTTTATACTGTTTGTGACTATTGTGAAGGGTGCCATTTCCCTAATTTCTTTTTCAGCCTGCTTATCTTTCACATAGAGGAAGGCTACTGATTTGTTTGAGTTGATTTTATAACCTGCCACCTTGCTGAAACTGTTTATCAGGGTTAGGAGTTCTCTGGTGGAAGTTTTGGGGTCACTTAAGTATACTATCATATCATCTGCAAATAGTGATTTTTTTTACTTTTTCCTTTCCTATTTGTACCCCTTTGACTTCTTTTTGTTGTCTAATTGCTCTTGCTAGGACTTCCAGTACTATATTGAATAGGTAGGGAGAGACTGGGCAGCCTTGTCTAGTCCCTGATCTTAGTGGGATGGCTTCAAGCTTCTCTCCATTTAGTTTGATGTTGGCTATTGGTTTGCTGTATATTGCTTTTACTATGTTTAGGTATGGGCCTTGAATTCCTGATCTTTCCAAGACTTTTACCATGAAGGGATGTTGAATTTTGTCAAATGCTTTCTCAGCATCTAGAGAGATGATCATGTGGTTTTTTTCTTTGAGTTTGTTTATATAGTGGATTTCATTGATGAATTTCCGAATATGAACCATCCCTGTATTCCTGGGATAAAGCCCACTTGATCATGATGGATGATTGTTTTGATGTGTTCTTGGATTTGGTTTCCTAGAATTTTATTGAGTATTTTTGCATCTCTTTCTTTGTTGGGTCTTTGTGATGTTTAGGTATGAGTGTGATTGTAGCTTCATAGAATTCTAAATTAGGTAGTGTTCCTTCTGTTTCTATTTTGTGGAATAGTTTGAAGAGAATTGGTATTAGGTCTTCCTTGAAGGTCTGAGAGAATTCTGCACTAAAACCATCTGATCCTGGGCTTTTCTTGGTGGGGAAACTTTTGATGACTGCTGCTATTTCTTTAGGGGTTATGGGACTGTTAAGATGGTTTATTTGCTCCTCATTTCACTTTGGTACCTGGTATCTGTCTAGAAAATTGTCCATTTCGTCCAGATTTTCCAGTTTTGTTGAGTATAGCCCTTTGTAGTAGGATCTGATGATTTTTTTAATTTCCTCAGTTTCTATTGTTTTGTCTCCCTTTTCAGTTCTGATTATTAATTTAGATACTGTCTCTGTGCCCTCTGGTTAGTCTGGCTAAGGATTTATCTATCTTGTTGATTTTCTGAAAGAACCAGCTCCTGGTTTTGTTGATATTTTGTATACTTCTTCCTGTTTCTACTTGGTTGATTTCAGCCCTGAGTTTGATTATTTCCTGCCGTCTACTCCTCTTGGAGGTATTTGCTTCTTTTTGTTCTAGAGCTTTCAGGTGTGCTGTCAAGTTGTTAATGTGTGCTCTCCCCAGTTTCTTTTTGTAGGCACTTAGAGCTATGAGTTTTCCTCTTAGCACTGCTTTCATGGAGTCCCACAAGTTTTGGTATGATGTGTCCTCATTTTCATTAAATTCTAAAAAGTCTATAATTTCTTTCTTTATTTCTTCCTTGACTTAGTCATCATTGAGTAGAACGTTGTTCAGTTTCCACATGCATGTGGGTTTTCCCTTGGTTTTGTCATTATTAAAGACCAGCCTTAGTCCATGGTAATCTGATAGGATGCAAGGGATTATTTCAATCTTTTTGTATTTGTTGAGGACTGTTTTGTGACCAATTATATGGTCTATTTTGGAGAAGTACCATGAGGTGCTGAGAAAAATGTATATTCTTTTGTTTTAGGATGAAATGTTCTATAGATATATGTTTAATCCATTTAGTTCATAACTTCTGTTAATTTCAATGTGTCTTTGTTTAGTTTCTGTTTCCATGATCTGTCCATTGCTGAGAGAGGGTGTTAAAATCCTCCACTATTATTTTGTGAGGTGCAATGTGTGTTTTGAGCTTTAGTAAAGTTTCTTTTATGTGTGTGAGTGCCCTTGCATTTGGAGCATAGATGTTCAGAATTGAGAGTTCATCTTGGTAGATTTTTCCTTTGATGAGTATGTCCTTCCTTATATTTCTTGATTACTATTGGTTGAAAGTCGATTTTATTTGATATCAGAATGGCTACTCCAGCTTGTTTCTTGGAACCATTTGCTTAGGAAATTGTTTTCCAGCCCTTTACTCTGAGGTAGTATCTGTCTTTGTCACTAAGGTGTGTTTCCTGTATGCAGCAAAATTCTGGGCCATGTTTATGTATCCAGTCTGATACTCTCTGTCTTTTCATTGGAGAATTGAGTCCATTGATGTTAAGAGATATTAAGGAAAAATGATTGTTGCTTCCTGTAATTTTTGTTAATAGAGGTGGAATTATGTTTGTGTAACTATCTTCTTTTGGGTTGTTGGAAGATTACTTCCTTGCTTTTTCTAGGTTGTAGTTTCCTTCCTTGTGTTGGCATTTTCCATCAATTATCCTTTGAAGTGCTGGGTTTGTGGGAAGATACTGTGCAAATTTGGTTTTGTCATGGAATATCTTGGCTTTCTCCATCTATAGTGATTGAGAGTTTTGCTGGGTATAGTAGCCTGTGCTGGCATTTGTGTTCTCTTCAAGTCTGTATGACTTCAGTCCAGGATCTTCTGGCTTTTATAGTCTCTGGTGAGAAGTCTGGTGTAATTCTTATAGGTCTGCCTCTATATGTTACTTGACCTTTTTCCCTTACTGCTTTTAGTATTTTTTCTTTGTTTGTGCATTTGATGTTTTGATTATTATGTGATTGGAGGTATTTCTTTTCTGGTCTAGTCTGTTTGGTCGTTCTGTAGGCTTCTTGTATGTTTATGGGCATCTCTTTCTTTAGGTTAGGGAAGTTTTCCTGTATAATTTTGCTGAATATATTTACTGGCCCTTTAAGTTGGGAATCTTCACTCTCATCTATACCTATTAATCTTAGGTGTGGTCTTCTCATTGTGTCCTGGATTTCCTGGATGTTTTGGGTTAGGAGCTTTTTGCGTTTTGCATTTTCTTTGACAGTTGTGTCAATGTTTTCCATGGTATCTTCTGCACATGAGATTCTCTCTTCTATCTCTTGTATTCTGTTGGTGATGCTTGTATCTATCTGATCTCTTTCCTATGTTTTCTATCTCCAGGGTAGTCTCCCTTTGAGATTTCTTTATTGTTTCTATTTCCATTTTTAGATCCTGGATAGTCTTGTTCAATTCCTTCACCTGTTTGGTTGTATGTTCTTACAATTCTTTAAGGGATTTTTGTGTTTCCTCTTTAAGGTCTTCTACCTGTTTACCTGTGTTCTCCTGTACTTCTTTAAGGGAGTTATTTATGTCCTTAAAGTACTCTATCATCATCATGAGGAGTGATTTTAATTCTGAATCCTGCTTTTCAAGTGTGATGGGGTGTCCAGGGCTTGCTATGGTGGGAGAACTGGGTTCTGATGATGTCAAGTAACTTTAGTTTCTGTTGCTTATGTTCTTGCTCTTGCCTTTCACCATCTGGTTAACTCTAGTGTCACCTGTGCTCACTGTGTCTGACTGGAGTTTGTCTTTCCAGTTATCTTCCTTATGTCAGAACTCCTCAGAGTCTAGATATCTCTGTGATCCTGTGATCCTAAACGAAGAACTCCTGGGACTCAGGCCGCCTCTGGGATCCTGAAATCCTGCTTCTCTGAGTGCAGTGTTTCCTCTAGGATGGTTCAGGATATGGTGTCTTCACAGGAGCAGTCCAGCTAGTTGTTCATTGGTCTGAGTGTAGTGACTCCTCTAGAATGGCTCAGGGTACTTTGTCCCCTGCTCTGAGTGCAGTGGTTCCTCTAGGATGGCTCAGGATACAGTGTCTCCACAGGAGCAATCCAGCTAGGTGTCTGTCCCAGCCAAAAGGACCACGCACAGGGCCGAACAGAAGTAGTATTCTGGAGGAGTGGGGTTTGGGTGGCTGAGGTTGCTTAGCACCCCTGGCTCCCAGTTGTAACTCTGGGGAGAGGGGTAGTGGGTGAGGGTTCTTACCTGCTGCTCTGAGTGCAGAGGCTCTTCTAGCATGGCTCAGGATACGGTGTCTCCACCGGAGCAGACCAGCTAGGTGTCTGCTCCAGCCAAAAGGACCAGGCATGGGGCGGAAGGGAAGTCCCCTTCTGTGATTCTTGACTGTGGATTCAATGTGATTACATGCTCCTTCATCAACACTGTCTGTGCTACCTCTGACTGTATCTCTCAAACTATAAACCAAAATACTTCCATCTTTCCCTGAGTTGTCACAGCTACAAGAAGAGAAACACAGCATGTCAGCAAAATACTTATCATATAAATGTAACATCAGGACATTTTTCAAACATAATAAAACTATAAGTAAGTTGTCCTGTATGCCCCATTCTTGGAAATATCTAGTGAATATTCATTCATCATGTTGATATGCTATTTCAAAAGGAAAGTTTACAATAATGAACATAGTTAATAAATATTGTTTGGTATGGATCTCTCAATATGGCTTAACTACATTATCTGCATTCCATCTCTATTAAAACTTTTTCATAGTAAGTAGACACCAAAGAAGTAAAGAGCCAGGATCATTTTACAACTCTGAATATAGCACCAATGTAAAAAATTATCAGATTGATATGAGGCCACTCTGTAAAAAGTTCATCCTACAATGGAAGAATAGAGGATTATGCTAGGACAAGCCATACCAGAGGATCAGCCTCAGCCTTACTAAGAGATAAAGGCACTACTGTACTTTTTCTTGTGAGAGACAAAGGAGGATACAGACATGCTATGAAACATTCTTGCCCACAGATGACAGTGAATCTAGTTGACTTCTCAGATCTTACTATTAATCTACAGATGGCAGGAGTGAAAGAGAGCAGGAAATGATTCCTAAGAAAATCAGTCCAAGACAGAGTAGTAGATAGTCTTAAGAAAAAGGAACCAGTTTCTCACACAACCTAAAAGAAAGAGAACAGTGAGGTATTTTACACTACAGGACAGAAAAGAGCCAAAACCAGAGTGTGGCCATGTTTGGATCCATAGTAAGAAGGTATCTGATTCTGTAGTTACTGAGGACAGTTATACTCAGGGATCAACAGCATTACAATCATAGTCATCTATATGTATATGGGTAATGTCAGAGAACATCAGCTTGACACCTGAACTGGTAAAAAGTAGCCTATATGAGAATCAAATATAAATATTTTAATATTTAAGTACTTTCATGATGCTAGTTACTTAAATATCTGTGATAATTGTCTAGTGCTGTCCCAAAAGGTTGAAAAGCATAGATAGTTGTGTGTTAGTGAAACTGTAGGGATAACAGCTGACAGAAAGTGAGACAGGATCCAGGTCCCTAGTTTCCACCTTTCCTTTAGTTGGCTCTGACCAGGATTTAGAATGCTACATTTATAGCAAATTCTTGATAGACATGGACGTATTTCATGGTCTGTTTCACTCTTGAAGGTTGTGATATATCCAACATATTTTTGTTGTTGTTGTTTTTTCGAGACAGGGTTTCTCTGTGTAGCCCAGGCTGTCCTGGAGCTCACTCTGTAGACCAGGCTGGCCTTGAACTCAGAAATCCGCCTGCCTCTGCCTCCCAAGTGCTGGGATTAAAGGCGTGAGCCACCACCGCCCAGCTCCAACATATTTTTTAAATGATGGCATTTAAATCATAAAAATATGAGAGTCTGGGAAAGACATCTCCCTCTGCCTCCTATCCATGTCCTGCACTGTAAAACAACCAGGATACAAACTGTGAGTGAAACCAACCAATGTGTAACTATGATAAGTTTAAATACCTTGGCAATAAGCATAGTTTAAAGAAGTTGTCTAAGTTTCCTATGGAGCCTTTATGAGTCCTGTTTAGACAAAATGGCACTTAGCACTTTCAGTAGGAGAGCAAAATCTAGGCCCAGGCAAAAGGAACAGAATGCCCTCAGGATTTGAGTTTCCTGAGGATACACACTGTGAAGCTTAGCTATTGGGCAATCACTCTAGATTGCCACTCCTCCTTATGTCACCTCTCAAAGGTTATTTATTCCTGCTTCTTTATTACTACAGATGCACTCTGTGCTCTGAGTTCATTTTTGAGCTAAGCTTTCCAGCCCTGACCTTGTCTTTAATCAGCTCAGTGTGCAGCAATCATGAAGATCTCCTGCTTTCTGCTGCTGATCCTCTTTCTATCTGGCTTCCAGGTCAACCAAGGTAAGTACCAAGACCTGCTGAACCCCTCACCAGAACTGAGGGCACTGGGTCAAAGAACTGGTGATAAATGAGTTTTGGGTTTTAGGAGCAATCATCAAGAGAGTATTCGTAGGGTCAACATCCTGCAGCCAACAGCCATCAGGGCCTTCATCCTGGGGCCCAGGTATCAGGGCAATGAGCCAGACCAGAAGAACTAGTAATAGAATTTACAAGATCTTTAACCTCTTTCCTCTCATGGTCATCTAGAAAATATTCTTTGTAGAAATCATTCTTCTTTAGACAAGGGATGGTTAAAGAGAACATGAAGAAGGTCAGAGAAGGCCCAGAGAAATGACAGAGAGAGAAAGAGAAAGAGGAATATGAGAGCTGGTACAAGGATTGGTTTTCAACCTCTCTATGGTTGTCAACCCCACTTCCTCCCATCTTAGGACCATTAACTGGGTTATCTCTGCTGATTTCTTTTAGTCCTGGGCCTTAAATAGGCTGACTAACTTTGTGATACAACAGATAGATAATTTGGTAGCAAAACCTATTCAGATACATTATCATAAGTTAGCTATGGAGGACCATGAGACTCAAGATGAGGTTGTTACTTTATCCAGGGTGTTCCTCAAACCCATCTCCACCCAACCTAAAAGAAGAGACTTCCACCCCTAGACCAAGCAGAGAGGGCTACTGAACCCTCTCTGTCTGGCGATCTGAATTCTTGCTTAGGCTGCAAGACTAAGCACTGCAAGGGAATATAAATAAAACTTTAAAATATCTATCTGGGTTCCCTGAGGGACAAGCCTGACTGCATAGGGTTGATGTCAAAAGTATCCCCTCTCCAAGAAAAAGACATTGGGATGGGTATGGCCCTCATGCCTCACTGGACAACGACAAGAGGACCTGAGCCATTACAAGGTCCCCTTCAATTATTGGAGGTCAGGCCTCTATCCCCGCCTTCGCAAGAATAGAATTGCCAAGGCCCTTCTATACTTAGAGAAGGGAGGAGATGTCAGGAACAGCCCTACATATACACTAAAGGCCTAAAATCAGCCATAGGCCTAAAGTCAGCAATAGTCCTGACATACATGCATGCTAACACCAAATCTTGGGTCTCTGTGGAAAAACACTGAAACAGCAGGCTATAAGCTATTGTAAACAGGCAGCTTCTGTGGAAATTTACCAGCCCAAGTAGTCATAGGTCTTATAAATAGGCAGCCTCTGTGGACAGTACCAACTTAGATAAGGACAATTGAATCATAGGCAGAGTCATAGTGACCTGTCCCCTGAACCTACACCCAGCTGATACCCTGTTCTGAAAGGTATCTGTACTCCCCCTGAACACCTATGCTCCGGTGCCATTCCCTTCTCCCTGCCTTTTGTGTTTTATAACCCCTGTGTAAATAAGTAAATTATGATGTGATTTAAATAAATAAATAAATTTAAAAAAAAGAAATGTGAGTAAATAAAATATCCATAAATAAATAAATAAATAAGAAAAGGAAAAAAAAAAAGAAATCATTCTTCTTTAACCACAGGAAGACATATCTCACCAAGAGGATAGATTTCTATCAAGAAACAGGCACCCACTCCTTAATGACTTTTCACAGTCCCATTTAACACATGACTGCAATACACTTGGCTAATGGGGAATATGAACTTGATGTTTTAGATTAGGTAAGTTCATGACAGATGATGCATGTCTTGAAAGGCCGTGTGTAGAAAGCATAGACTTAGAATGAAATACAAGGGCTCTCATTTTAGATTATTCCTCACAGTGTCTCTGTGAATAAAAAGGAGTCATATGTCTATTTCTTAGATGGATAGTCTACTCCAATCACATAACTTATATTCAGAAGGTCAAAAGCCCAATCTAAGGGACGAGGAATCAAGTTAACCATCATCACTGCATAGCAAAATCTTGAACTCCTAATATTACTGAATTACTTCACAAAAAACCCATAGTTAATTCTTTCTTGTGATTAACACAGTCCAATAAAAGAAAAGGCAGAATTGCATTCTATGGATTAGCAGAATGGGATGGTCAGCCAGAGGTGTACTTAGGAAGAATAAGAATCAAAACAGGGCAGGAGATCCCTCAGGTCGGCATTGTCTTTTTAACTTTCTGCTCTGTGAAGACAATGGACACACTTGTCTTCATTCAAGTGAAATAAGCACTGAATGAACTGGTTTCTCAGTCTCTCCTTTCCTCTGAAACAGTCCTATTCTATTAAACCTCTTTTGCTTAGCAATTGCCTTGGTTTCTTTTTCTGATGTGATATAACATTCTAAAAATAATAACAGGAGAAAGTCTTTATTTATCTCCCAGCTCAGTATATGATACACTGTGGCAGGGAAACCAAGTCAATGGGAGAAGTAGCTGGTCACATTGTATCCACGTGATGGATACTGTTGTCTACTTGACAAAATCTAGAATGGCATGGGAAGAGAATATCAATGATAGATTGTCTAGATTATCTATAGTTGATTGTCTTTGTTGCATTAACTGAGTTAAGGAGGCCTGTACCTTAAAAATGTCACCATTTCCTGGTGTAAAAGACTACAGTGAGCTAAGCACTGACATGTAAGCTCTATCTATCTATCTATCTATCTATCTATCTATCTATCTATCTCTTTCTCTTGATCTCTCTCACTCTCTTGCTATTACAATCTCACTGTCTTGCTCTCTCCCTTTCTTGCTCTCTCACTCTCTTGCATTCTTTTTCTCTCATTCTCTATCTCTGTCTCTTTGACTGTCTCTCTGACTGTCCTTTTCTCTTTCTTTGTCTTTCACTGTGTATCTATATCTCTTTCCCTGTCTCTCTCTCTCTCTCTCTCTCTCTCTCCCTTTGTCTGCCTCTACTACCCTCCTATGCCCTGAATAAACTCTATTCTATCCTGAAAAAAAAAACCTTGATTTCTATCGCTCTTCTGAGTACCAACCAGCTGCAATATTTCATGGGGAACATAGAATACATGAAGCATCCTCTTAGAGCCATGCCAGCATCCAACAGTTCCACAAAAGAAAACAAAATCTGGAGATGGTCAACTCTGAAGAGTCTGACTAGTGATGATCATTGTAGAAGCCAAGGTTAGATTTAAGGCATTGCTCTTTCAACAATCATACTCAAGAAAAGCCAGAACCACCAAAATGTAGAGAAAGGCTATGAGACAGAACTCAAGAGGATGGATTTAGTGTTAGCAAGTGAGTGGGTTAGGCTGTGATGCTTCTCTGAGAAAGTTCTGGAGTGGGAAAACAGAGAAAAACTCCATTTCCTCCCACCACCATGGCTCCACTATCCCACTGAAGAATTTGTGGTGATGAGAATGTTCTCCAGCTAGAGATCATGGTTCTTCCTTTAATCTCAACATTTAAGAGGATGAGTCAGAGCCAGCCTGACCTAAATAATGAATTCTAAGCCAGTGAGGCCTATAGAGTGAGACTTGTCTCAAAATGAATAGAAAAGAAAGTGTCCTCCATTTGTTTTTTCTAATGAAATAAGCGCAACTCATATGGCTATTGAGCTGTGGGACTCTCCCTGGTATGTTAGTTCAAGACAGTTCATATTTTATTACATGTCCAGAATACAAGTTATAAAATTTTTTCTTTTGTATGTACTTTGTATAGAACTCTTATATGTTCATCAACATGCTAAAGGTGACCACAGCTACAGCTAAGAGACTAATGTTTTTCTGTTCTTTTCTTTTCTAACAGCTACTGACCATGACACAGCAAAATGTGTCCAAAGAAAAAATGCCTGTTACTACTTCAAATGCCCATGGTTGTCTACTTCTGTTGGCACCTGTTATAAAGGAAAAGGCAAATGTTGCCAAAAACGCTATTAGTATACCAGAAGTCACATGAACAATGTGTAATTATTACTTTAATAAAGGAAAACACACTAAGGTATTACTTCTTTATTCTAAAATTAGTCTTCTATAAGTCAATATTGAGTTAAGAAAATGTGGGTTATTTTAGGGCATCTGCAGTGACAGGCAGACCAGTCCAAAATCCCTGTCTTGTCAAGGGGAAATATGGCCATGAAATAAGCAAATATGATTCCATTTCATGTTTTCAAGAAATGTACTAATGAGAACCACTTTACTGCAATTCATCTTAAGTGGCAAGAGGAGAGAGCAGGGACATGGAGCCACTTCCACCTAAAATTAGTTTATGCAGTCAGAGCTTGTTGAGATCAAACCATCACAACCACCCTACAACTTCCTTCATATTTTCAGTTTCCTTGCAGCCACAAGGCACATGACCTCTTTGGATCCAATTATAATCATTGTATTTACGTTTCTGAATCCAATGGCCACCATTCTCACCTCAAGTTGGGACCAACAAACAGATTCCTGCAACACTCTCCAGAGATACTGATAGCTTTATACCTTTGATCTTCTAACTTGTTTCTTATATGAATATGAAAAGACTTTATACATAGGAGACTCCCAGTGTCAGTGAGCAGAGAGTAAGAGTAATTCTGTGTCCTAACGTGAAGGAGAAAACAGATACTTTTTAAAGAATGGCTACTTTTTAATTGTGAATAGGCGGGGTTTTGGATGCCTATCCTAATAACTACACAAAGAAGTTGAGACCTTTCTGCATCACTGAGGTATAATATTAAAGGTAAGAATATCCACTAGCTAAAAACTACATTATTAAATCTGACATGGTCCAAATTTGCAGGGAAAGGCTACAGTTCCCGACAACCTTGAAATTCATTCTAACACATTATATCCAAATATGAATCAGGGAATGAGAACAGTGTTTTAAAAGACAGTGCATATCTTCATGAGTAACACTTTGTGATTCATCTTCATCTTGATGTGCAAGTTGGAAGTCAAGACCTCTACATAGACTAAATTACAGAGTATCTGGGAAGGTCCTAAGAAAGCCCAGGATAAGCAAGGCCTTTATCAAAAAGTGGCCATCACCATTTCCTTAGCCAAAGAAAGGGATTTCCTCAGAAGCATTTGGAGGTTGATTCTAGGGGCTATCAGAGGTTTGAAGTTTTCAGCTTCACAAAGTCTTTATGAAGGCAGGTTTTTTGAAGGTACAAAGAGCTTAAGAAGCCTTTCTAAATGTATCCAGGGTCTTCATAATTTAGATACAGAACAGCTCCACGTGCCTCAAGTCTAGCATTAGGATCTAATTGCTTAACCACTAATACCCTCATTGTAATCATAGACATATTATGATACAACAATTCAATGCAGCCTTTAACCCAGCCACTCACAAGATGAAATCAGTTCCAGCCCCTTGTCTCATACAAAATAACAACAAATAATTGATTGAAAACTTCAAGGTGAAAACATAAACTATGAAACAAGAAACAAATATGGTATAAAATCTCTACAACACTACTCAGAAAGACATTTCTATAGCTACGACCCAAGACAGATACACATTTATAGAAAAATAAGCAAATGAGGGTAAATCAAACTTAAAATGTTTTTGTCACAAGAAAGGAGAAAACAGAGTAAGAAGAATGTGACCAACTACACAAAATGTAAATACGGCCTTTTCCCTTACGGCCTCCACCTGAGCCTGGGCTGATTTACTTGTCTGTACCTCTCTCTTAACACCGCAAGTCTGCAATCTCCCAGGAGACCTGATGCAGCCAGGGCAGCAGGTAAGACACCCATCAAAATAACTGCAGCAGCTGGGACCCCCCCCCAGGAGCCCAGTGAATGTGGAACTCCCCTCCCTCTGCAGGAACAACATTTCCCTTCTGGTCTGCACCTCCACCTGGGCAGATCTGCTTGCATGCTCCATTCTCTCACCACAACAACTCCCAAGAGATCTACTGCAGACAGGGCCAGAGCTCCCAGGAGATCTGTTGCAACCCAGGTACACAGGAGACAAGCTTCAGACAGAGACACCCAGGGCAGCTAACCCCAGAGATAACCAGATGGCAAGAGCTAAGCACAAGATGATAACTAACAGAAATCAGCATACTTTCATATCATCAGAACCGAATCCAGCTCTTGCACCACAAAAAGCCCTGGATACCCCAACACACCTGAAAAGCATGATGCTAACCTAAAATCCCATCTCATAAAGATAATAGAGATCTTAAAGGAAGATATAAATAACTCACTTAAAGAAATGCAGGAAAACATAAACAGTAAGGTTTAATTAACTTCTAAGGTAGAAGCTCTTAAAGAGCAAACAAAAAAAAAATTCTTCAAAGAAATACAGGAAAACACACTCAAACAGGTGAAGGAACAGAGTAAAGTGGTCTAAGACATAAAAAGGGAAATAGAAACAATAAAGAAATCACAAACAGAGGCAACCCTGGAAATGGAAAACCTAGGAAAGAGGACAGGGGCTACAAGAGGACAGGGCTAGAGATGCAAACATCACCAACAGAATTCAAGAGATAGAAGGGAGAATCTCAGGCATAGAAGATACCGTAGAAGATATAAACACAACTGTCAAAGAATATACAAAGCATTAAAAACTCCTAACTCAAAACATTCAAGAAATCCAGGACACAATGAAAAGACCAAACCTAAGAATAATAGGAATAGAAGAAAGTGAAGATTACCAGCTAAAAGGGCCAGAAAAACATCTTCACCAAAATCATAGAAGAAAATTTCCCCAACCTAAAGAAAGAGATGACCATAAAAGTACAATAAACCTGCAAAACACCAAATATATTGGACCAAAAAAGAAACTCTTCCCATCACATAATAATCAAAACACTACATGCCCAAAACAAAGAAATAACATTGAAAGCTATAAGGTAAAAAGGCCAAGTGATATATAAAGATAGATGGATCAGAATTATGCCAGACCTTCAAAGAAGAGCTAATACCAACACTCCTCAAACTGTTCCACAAAATAGAAACAGAAGGAACATTTCCTAATTCACAGTTACTCTGATACCTAAACCACACAAAGACCCAAAAAAGAAAGAGAACTTCAGACCAATTTTCCTTATGAATACTGATACAAAAATACTCAATAAAATCATAGCAAACTGAATCCAAGAACACATCAAAACCATCATTCACCATGATCAAGTAGACTTCATCCCAGGGATGCAGTGATGGTTCAATATACAAAAATCCATTAACATAATATACTATATAAACAAAGGAAAAAAATCACATGATCATCTCATAAAATGCTGGAAAAAAACTTCAAAATATACAACACCTCTTCATGTTAAAAGTCCTGTAAAGATCAGGAATTCATGCCACATACCTAAATATAATAGAAGCAATGTATAGCAAACCAACAGCAAACATCAAATTAAATGGAGAAAAAATAAAAGCAATCCATTAATATCAGGAACAAGACAAGGCTGCCCATTCTCTCCCTATTTATTCAATATAGTACTTATAGTTCTAGCTAGAACAATAAAATAACAAAGGGAGATCAAGGGGATAGAAATTGGAAAGAAAAAACATCAAGGTATCACTATTTGTAGATGATATGATATATATAAGCAACCCCCAAAAAAATATCTACCAGAGAACTACAGTTGATAAGCAACTTCACCAAAGGGGCTAGATATAAAATTAACTCAAGCAAATTAGTAGGCTTCCATTATACAAAGGACACATGGGCTGAGAAAGAAATAAGGGAAACAACACCCTTTACAATAGCCACAAATAGTATAAAATATCTTGGTGTTACTCCAACCAAGTAAAAGATCTGTAGAATAAGAACTTCAAATCCCTGAAAAAAGAAATCAAAGAAGACTTTGTGTCGCGTCTTCCTTGGCCAGCAAGTAAGACACGACACAGTCGAATCCTTCTCAGTCAGCTTTATTCCAGGAACAACTCTTGACTTAGGGCCGGGAACTGGACGGAGGCCTATGGATGAGGACGTATGGCCAGGGTCCTGGACCAGGAAGGGGATGGGCTGGGCTCCCAAGCAGCAGAAATGAGCTGCTTATTATATCTGCCCAAGGCGGGCTGGGTGATGTGTTCTCTCAGGATAGGTTCAGCTGCCAATACCTCATTAGCGTAAGCCCCCTTGGGAGGGGCACGAGGCTTGTTTACCAGTTTAGCTGAGCTGGCCACTCTGGAAGCCAGCTGCTTACATTGTCAGGTGCTAGTCATATCGACTTTGCAACTGTAAACACGGCTGCCTACAACTTTGGAAGATAGAAAGATCTCCCATGCTTATAGATTGGTAGGATTAACACAGTAAAAATGGTCATCCTACGAAAAGCAATCTACAAATTCAATGCAATCCCCATCAAGATTCCAAGACAGTTCTTTACACATATTGAAAAAACAATTCTCAACTTCATCTGGAAAAACAAAAGACCCAGGATAGTGAAAACAATTGTTAACAATAAAAGA
The DNA here is from genome assembly GCA_021653895.1 of Mastomys natalensis. Taxonomy (NCBI): domain Eukaryota; kingdom Metazoa; phylum Chordata; class Mammalia; order Rodentia; family Muridae; genus Mastomys; species Mastomys natalensis. The sequence continues at coordinate 161,807 of JAJTUV010002969.1, forward strand.
ATTTCTGAGGTCATCACCATCCCTGACCTCAAGCTGTACTTGAGCAATAGTGATAAGAAACCACATGTATTGGTACAGAGAAAAACAGGTAGATCAATGGAATAAAATTGAAGACCCAGAAATAAACCCATACACCTATGGTCACTTGATCTTTGACAAAGAAGTCAAAACCATACAGTGGAAAAAGGAAAACATCTTCAACAAATGGTGCTGGTCTAACTGGCAGTCTACTTGTGGAAGAATGCAAATTGATCCATTTTTTATTTCCTTGTACAAAACTCAAGTCCAAGTGGATCAAGAACCTCAACATAAAACCAGACATACTGAATCTAATAGAAGAGAATGTGGGAATGAGCCTCAAACACATCTGCACAGGGGAAAATTTCTTGAACAGAACACCAATGGCTCAGGTTCTAAGATCAAGAATTGATAAACGGGAATTCATGAAACTGAAAAGCTTTGGTAAGGCAAAGGAAACTGTCAATAGGACAAAATGGCAACCTACAGATTGGGAAAAGATCTTTACCAACCCTACATCTGACAGAAGGTTAATATCCAAAATATACAAGGAACTCTAGAAGTTAGACTCCAGAAAACTAAATAACCCAACTAAAAAATGGGATACAGAGCTAAACAAAGAATTCTCAACTGAGGAATCTCAAATGGCAGATAAGCACCCAAAGAAATGTTCAACATCCTTAGTCATCAGGAAAACACAAATCAAAATGACCCTGAGATTCCACGTTACACCAATCAGAATGTCTAAGATCAAAAACTCAAGTAACAGCGCATGCTGGTGAGGATGTGAAGAAAAGGGAACACTCCTCCATTGTTGGTGGGATTGCAAGCTGGTATAACCACTTTGGAAATCAATCTGGCAGTTTCTCAGAAAATTGGAAATAGTTCTATCTGAGGACCCAGCTATACTCTTCCTGGGCATATACCCAAAAGATGCTCCAACATATAACAAGGACACATGCTCCACTATGCTTATAACAGCTTTATTTATAATAGCTATAAACTGGAAAAAAACAGATGTCCTTCAACAGAGGAATGGATACAGAAAATGTGGTACATATGCATAATGGAGTACTACTCAGCTATTAAAAATGACTTCATGACTTTTGTAGGCAAATGGATGGAAGTAGAAATATCCTGAGGTAACCCAGACCTAAAAGAACATACATAGTATGTACTCACTGATAAGTAAATATTAGCCCAAAAGTTCAGAATACCCATGATACAACTCACAGACCATATGAATCTTAACAAAAAGGAAGGCCAAAGTGTAGATGCTTAAATCCCACTTAGAATGGGGAACAAAGTAATCACAGGAGGCAGAAGGAGCAAGGGACATGGGTGAGAGATGGAAGGGGGAGGGGAAAAAGAGGCAGACCAGGTATGGGAAGAGACAGAAGAGAAATCCAGAGGGTCAGGAGAATGAATACATATAAATAGCAGTTGGAGATGGAGAATGGGGGGAACCACTAGAAAGTCCTAGATGCTAGGGATGTGAGAGAAATGCCCCAGGATCCAAAGGGAATGACATTAGCTGAAATACCCAACATCAGGGAGATAGAACCTGAAGAGACCATCTCCAGTAATTAGACATGGCCCCCAGTAGAGGGATAGGGCCACCCACTTATCTCAAAATTTTTAACCCAGAATTGTTTTTGTCTAAAAGGAAACTTAGGGACAAAAAAAAAATGGACTAGAGACTGAAGGACAAGCCATCCAGAGACCACCCCACCTTGGGATCCATCCCAACTGTAGACGCCAAACATCTACACTATTGCTAACAACAAGAAGTGCTTTCAGACAGGAGCCTGGTATGGCTGTCCTCTGAGAGGTTCTGCCAGCACCTAAGACAGATGCAGATGTTCACAGCCAACCATTGGGCTGAAACTGGGGACCCCAATGGAAGAGTTAGGGGAAGGACTGAAGGAGCTGAAGAGGATTGCAACCCCATAGGAAGAACAACAATATCAACTAACTGGACCCCACAGAGCTCCCAGGGACTAAACAACCAACTAAAGAGTATACATGGGTGGGTCTATGGCTCCCGCTACATATGTAACAGAGGACTGCCATATCTGACATCAGTGGGAAGGGAGGTACTTGGTCCTGCAGGTGCTTGTTGCCCTATCAAAGGGGATGCTGGAGGGGTGAGCCTGGAGTGGGTGGATGAGTATGTGGAGGAGCACCCTCTTAGTGGCAAAGAGGAGGGGGCACAGGGTGGGAGGTTTTCAGAGGGGAGACCAGGAAGTGAGAAAACTGCCTCGAGAACCAACAAGAAAGAACCACAGGTGCTGGCCCCTAGCACCTGAGCATATACCCAAAAGATGTTCCAACATCTCACAAAGACACTTGTTCAGCTATGTTCATAGCAGCTTTATTCTTAACAGCCAGAAACTGGAAACAGCCTAGATATTCCTCAGAGGAAGAGCAGATAAAGAAAATGTGGTACATCTACACAATGGAATGCTATTCAGCTATTAAAAACTAAGACACCATGAATTTTGCAGGTAAATGGATGGAACTTGAGACTATCCTACTAAGTGAGGTAACCCAGACCCAAAAGGACATACATGGTATGTACTCACTTATAAGTGGATATTAACTATAAAATACAGGATCCCAGTGCTATACTCCACAAACCCAAAAAAGCTAAACAAGAAGAAAGACCCAAGTGAGGAAGCTTGAATCTCAATTAGAAAGGGGACAGTCATAAGAGGCAGGTGGAGGGAGGGACCTGGGTGGGAGGAGGAATAGGGAAGGGGATGTTCAGGATCAAGTGTGGGCAAAGACAGGAGAGATAGCTAAGTGGTCATGAGAATGAATGGAAATCTGCAAATAATGGGGACAAGAAAGTAGGGGGCATCTCCAGGATGAGACAGGGAACCCCTTTGGAAGAGTTAGGGGAAGCTGAAGGAGACTGCAACTCCATAGGAAGACCAACAGTATCAATTAATCCAGACCCCTGGGAGTTACCAGAGACTAGGACACCAACCAAGGAGCATACATGGGCTGGTCTGTGGCCCCCAGCAGATACATAACAGAGGACTGCCTCATCTGGCCTCAGTGGGAGAGGATGTACCTAATACTATAGAGACTTGATGCCACAGGGATAAATGATACAGGGGGGTGAGTTGTGGGTGGGTGAATGCGTGACAGGATGGATGGAGGAACACATTCACAGAGGTAAAGGGGAGGGGGAAGGGGGTAAGGAACACTTAGGGGGCAGGAAGAGGAGAAATATTTATAATGTAAATAAATAAACAATTAAAAATACAAATAACTTCAAAAGTCCTACAGTCTTTACTAGTTAAAGTGCACGTGTGCATGCGTGCACCTAAGCCACCTAAGCATGCACATGTGCACACGTGCATATACACACACACACACACACACACAACATGTTGGGAGCCGACTCCTAGCAGAAAGTGACTATCATCTTTACAGCCATCTCAGGCCATATACCCTGACAAGAGACTTGTTTTCAACAGCCTACAACAGCTGAGCACACTCTGATAAACATCGTGTTTTTCTCCTATACTTGTTTTGCTGTTTAGTGCCCCCAGCTGCAAGGTGCATGTGGTAAAGTGTCTTCAGCTGCATTCCCCTGCTTGTGCTTATATATACCCAGGATTTCCTTTCAATAAAAAAGAGGAGAGACTTGATCAGACTCTGTCTTGTCTCCATTCTTCGCGTCTCTTGCCCTTCCATCCCCACCCTCTCTCTTGCTAGACCCTGACCCGCAGACTGAAGCAGCAGCTCAGGCCGGGACATAGTGGCCCCCCAAACAGGCTGTTACAACAACACACAAATTGAATATCTTAAAAATATTCCACCTCTCTGAAAATCCAAAAACTCCTTTAAAATGTCAAGGTCTTTCAGCTGTGGGCACCTATAAATGTTAAATTTGAACTAAATATCTTCTACACGAGGGAAGAATCGGGGCACAGACACAGTCTGAACCAAGAGCCACTAAACTCTAACAATGAGTGAATAAGTCAATGTCCAATGTCTGGGGTCTACACATGAACTTCTGGGCTCCTCCAAAGGGCTTCTCCACCTCTGCCCTCTCTAGCACACACAGCTTGTCTTCTAGACTCCAGAGACTTCCACTCCACTGCTGCTGCTGTTGCTCTTGGTGGTCATCCCATGGTACTGGCATCTCTAAAACACTGGAATCTTCTGCTACAACTAGGCTGCACTTTCACTAATATCCTCTCTTACACATGTGTCATGACACCAAGCCTCAGCTACAATTGTCACTGGGGCTGTAACTTCACCATTGGCCTTGTCTGGCCTCTCACAGTGCCAAGTCTCAGCTACCCTCCTTGACAACTTCATGCCATTGAAAATAGTAACACCTGGGTCATTCTTAAATATCACCAAGACAAGTTGCCAGTACGAGGTCTATCTCTGGAACACAGCTTCTTTGTGCTCTCAGAAAACACTTCCCAGAAGATTTCACCTCAGTAATCCTGGTTTCTTCTTGATCAGCACTAATTTTTGTAGCTCTAGCTGATCTGACCAGCATCAATTATTCAAGGAACTCCTCTTCTTGACATCTAGGCTATGTTTACTGTTGGCTCTGCTTTTCTCACAAATGTGCTGTGAGCCCTTAGTGGAATAATATCTAGCACTGATTTATCTCTGTTCTTTATCTCCTTGAGATAATGTCATGTTTCCACTGTTCACTTCAATACTCACTCCTACAGTAGGTACCTAAGAAGATGATTTCCATAAGAATGCAGGATGTGTGTTCATATGACAGATAAAATTATAGAAATGTTTTATACTATACTGTTCTTACTATGATTTGTATCTAAGAAAAATTATTATTGTCTGTTCTCCTGACATATTTGTTTGATTTTACCCTTTTTTCACCTGCTGTGACAATGATTGGTTTTCCTATCCCCCGGGCTCTGTTAGTTTCTAAGTTCACTGAATGAAGCTGAGGCTGCATCTTTCTTTAGCACACTCTTTCCTTTTAGAAACGGAACATTTATCCACTACCATTGAACTTCGTGATGTCATTTGTTTTTATTCTGTTACATAGACTCATACTTTAGAGATTGATTTGAGTCTCAACAGAAACATGAACACTGGACTTTTGAACAGCGCATGCTCTGTTAAACGTTATAAAGAGGTTTGAAGCTGCAATAAGTAGATTTTGTATTATGATGTATCCAGTAGCCTATGAGGCCAGCAGTTAGTTAGGAAGGAGAGTTTCACTGGAAAATATATGGTGCCAGAAGTAGGCCTTCAAATCAGATAACTTAGCCCCCTTCCTGTCTGCTGTGTGTGTGTGTGTGTGTGTGTGTGTATGTGTGTTGTGTGTGTGTGTCTGTGTGTCTGTGTGTCTGTGTGTGTTGGTGTAGCAATGTTTGAATGCGTGTGCATTCTGTGTTTGACCACCTATGTTAGGTCACAGAGCCCGCAGAAGACATTAGCTGTCCTGCTTATCATGGTCTGCTTTTCTGGTAGAAACTCTCACTGAGCCTAGAGTTCATTGTTTGTTTGCTCTTTGGGGGTTTGTTTATTTGGGTGAAGCTGCTAGCCAGAAAGTCCCAGTGATTCTATTATTGTCATACAGGCCCACTCCTCCTGGCAATGAAGTCACAAGCAAGGCAAGTAAGACCATATACAACTCTTAAGTAGGTGTTGAATATACAAACCCAGATCCTAACCCTTATGCGACAATCCCTAGTCCCTTCTCTATTTCTTGACTGTGGATTCAATATGATTATATCCTCCTTCTTCCACACCTTCTATGCCATGATGGACTGTGTTTCTTAAACTACAAGCCAAAATACTCCCATGTGCCCTTGGATGGTCATAGCTACAAGAAGAGAAACACAGAATGTCAGCAATGGACTCATCATATAAATTTAAAATGCAGACAGTTTTCAAACATTATAAAACTGTAAGGATTTTTGTTGGGAGCCATAATGGGAAAAGCTAATAATTAGCAGGTGATCATCCTGAAATGCTTGCCTCAGATTATAATCTGCGACAGGTGCGCCACATTCAGCAAGGCTGTGTGGAGATATTTTAGGAAAAATCCCTGCTATTGATATGCTTTTCCTATTATTATTATTATTAAACATATATAACAATCACTAGCAACAGCACACCCCTTTGGAGCAGATCTCTGCAGACCCACGAAGATGTACTGTCTCGTAGTGATGCTATATAGACAAATAGATGACTTCTTAAGTCTTAATGATGACCCTATAAGAATTCCTAAAATTATATCAATGATTATTTAGCTCTTTTATAGTGGGACTGGTATTAAGTCCCTTTCTGACAATCAATACTGCTCTGAGAACTCTGCCAGTCTCCCAAGTGTCATCGGTTAACAGCTCTTAGATAGTAACCAGACTTCTCCTGCTCAGAGCACATTCCAAGGCGGTTGTAAAACAATTAACCAAGGGTCACTAAAAGGGAACTCACGATTTATTACAGGTGCTAGGACAGAAGAGAAAATATTGCTTGGGTTTATCTATACATAACTTCACTAATTTCTTAAGTTATAGTTTTTAAACCTTCAATGAACCTGTGGAGCTAGAAAGGTGATGGATGTTTAGTCAGATAATTACTCCTAATGGATATGCATGTAAACATTTTCTGTTGTAAACTTCTATTTCAATTTATGATTTGAATTTTGATGTGAACTTGTGATGAACTTTGTAACACGTGATCATGTACTCTGAATGAGGTATAAGACAAAGGGACTTTCCTTAGCAGCCCGCTTTTTCCTCCTCTCTTCTCTACTCTTCTCTCCGCTCCTCTCTCTTCTCTCCCTCTTCTGTCTTCCCTGCTTAGAATCTCTCCATTTAGGACCTTTCCACTTTTTCTCTTAGATAGCTTTCATAGGAAACTTTTTTCACTTAGTAATAAACTGTGATAATTTCTTTAAGTGTCCTTTTCTTCCTGCACCTGAAACTAACAGATCTAAGTTAGAGCCTGGCAGCAGCGCCTGCAGAGAGGGTACAAAGGCCATTTGCCTAATCCTCTGCTGTCCCTGACTGAGGCCAGAAACTTTCTGGAGGATACCAGAGGGCGAGCCAGCTACAGTAGCCTAACCCTAAGTCTTACCCTCTGCCTACCTTCTTCCCATTCCCCCCGGGGGGGGGGGGGGGGGGGCTGCCACAAGAACCGACCGACTGGAGGAGACAAAAGAAGATCACCTTCTCCTCCCACCGTGCCGGGACAGGCTCCCCGGCAGATTTTGTCCTATATATCCATTCTTGGAAATGTCTAGTGAATATTCTTTTATCATATTGATATGTTATTTTCAAAAGGAAAGTAAACTGCGATGAATAGAGTTACTTGATATTTGGTGGTTTGGATCACTCACTATAGCTTACTAGCAGTATCTATGTTCCATCTCTAATAAAAACTTTTTCATAGTAAGTAGACCTGAAAACAATAGTCAGAACCATTTTACAACTCTGAATATAATAGCCGACATAAACTATCAAATTGTTCTAAGACCAGTCTGTAAAAGTTCATCCTAGAATGGAAGAATAAAAGACTAAGCTAAAACAAACCACAACAGAGGATCAGCCTCAGCCTGAGAGACATAGGTACTACTGTACTCCCTCTGTGAAAGACAAAGAAGGACATGATATGTGATGGTTTTACGTGATGGGCTTGGCCCAGAGAGTGGCACTATTAGGAGGTGTGGCCTTGTTGGAGTAGGTGTGGCCTTGTTGGAATAGATGTGGCCTTGTTGGAGTAGGTGTGATCTTGTTGGAGCAGGTGTATCACTAAGGACATGGGTTTTAAGACCCTCATCCTAGCTGCCTGGAAGCCACTCTTCTCCTAGCTGCCTTCAGAACAAGAGGTGGAACTCTCAGCTCCTCCAGCCCCATGCCTGCCTGGATGCGGTCATGCTCCTGTCTTGATGATAATGGACTGAATCTCTGAACTTGTAAGCCAGCCCCAATTAAATGTTGTCCTTTATAAGAGTTGCCTTGGTCATGGTATCTGTTCACAGCAGTCACACCCTAACTAAGACATGTTATAAAACACTCTTGCCCACAGATGACATTGAATCTAGTTGACTTTCCAGATCTTACTACTAATCTACAGATAGCAGGAGTGAAACAGAGCAGGAAATGATTCCTAAGAGAATCAGTCCAAGACAGAGTAGTAGATAGTCTTAAGAAAAAGGACCCAGTTTCTCACACAACCTAAAAGAAAGAGAAGGGTGAGGTATTTTAGACTACAAGACAGAAACGTACCAAAACCAGAGTGTGGCTATGGTTGGATCCACAGTGAGGAGATCCCTGCATTTGTAGCACAGAGAACATTTATATTCAGGGACAAAGAGGTTAAACGACTTAGAGTCATCTATAATGATGGGTGACATTGGACAATATCAACAGCTTAACACCTGAGCTTGTAAAAAGTACCCTATCCAAAAATCAAAAAAATAAATATTTCAGTATTTGGTATTTGTTGAGGTAATTATTTAAATCAGCCTCTGGCTATGCCGACTATCTAAACTGTAGTGCTCTGCCTAGCCCAGCCGCCATGTTTCTCAGCTGGAGGCCACATGCATGCTGCAACTATGAATGGCCAACTAGAAACACCAGCCCTGCCACCCACAAGACATCAGCATGGGAGATGGCTCAATCTCGCACGCTGTCTTTGCAAGGCTGGGCATTGCCCAGGCCATCCCGCCATCCACACGGGCTCAGTAGAAAGATGAGACTCTAATGCTTAAAGATTAATCAAAGGCTTATATATTTGATAATGATCAGTAACAAGATACCCATACAATCAGAAGTATAACCCAATACCCAACCTAGATATACCAACTATCTTAGACTGCTACAGACATGTGAACATCCACCTCCATCTCCTCTCTCTCTCTCTCTCTCTCTCTCTCTCTCTCTCTCTCTCTCCCTCCCTCCCTCCCTCTCGCCCTCTCTTGTTCTCCTCTCCTGTCCCCTAGCTCCTCCTCTTCCTTTTCCTCCTCTCCTCCTTACTCCTCCTCTTCCTCTCCTAATTCCTCCCACCTTAGCTCCTCCTACAGGTATTAGCATTTTGCTAGTTATTTAAATGTCTGTGATAACTGTCTAGTGCTGTTCTCAGAGGTTGAAGAGTATAGACAGCTGTGTGACAATGAAACCAGACTGACAAGAACTGACAGAAAGTCAGACAGGAGCCAGGATCCTCATTTCCAGCCTCCATTTAGTTGACTCTGACCAACTAAATGGTATGTTTGTAGCAAATTCTTGGATGATTCATGACTACTTTCCTCTAAAAGTTTATGATGTATCCACAATATTTCTTAAATGGTGACATTTACATCATAATAACATGAAAGTCTTGGGAAGACATCTCCCTCTGCCTCCTATCCAAGTCCTGTACTATAAATATATAAGGAACAAACTGTGAGTGAAACCAACCAATGTGTGATTAGTATAAGTTTAAAAATCTTGGTAATAACTACTTTAAAAAAAAATGTGAATTTCCTATGGAGCGTTTATGAGTCCTATTTAGACAAGAGGTAATTAGCATTTCCAGGATGAAAGCAAAATGTAGGCGCAGGCGAAAGACATAGAATGTCCTCAGGATTTGAGGTACCTCAGGATAAACACTTTGGAGCTTAGCTATTGGAGCGTTACTTCAGATTGCCACCTCTCTCTTAAAGGTCAACTTTAAGGTTACTTATTCCTGCCTCTCTATTATTACAGATGCACTCTTTGTTCTGGGTTCATCTCTGAACTAAACTTTCCAGCTCTGGCCTTGTCTTTAATCAGCGGGGTGTGCAGCAATCATGAAGATGTCCTGCTTTCTGTTGTTGATCCTCTCTCTATCCTGCTTCCAGAACAACCCAGGTAAGTACCAAGACCTGCTGAACCCATGGCCAGAGCTGGGTACACCGGGTTATAGAACAGTTGAAAAGGGAGTTTGGAATCTGAGGAGTGATCAGCAGAACATAATTCCAAGGCTCAAAAGCCTGTAGCTAACTGGTATCCTGGGCTTCAGCCTGTGTCCCAGTTATCAGGCAATGAGCCTGACCAGAGTGAATAGCTAGTAATAGAGATTTCCAAGATCTTTAACCTCCTGCTTTTCATGGTCATCTAGAAATTTTTCTTTGTAGAAACTGTTTTTCTTTACCCCCAAGAAGGCACAGCTCACCAAGAGGCCAGATTTCTATCGGGAGACAGGCCCCACTCCTTAACGACCTTTGACAGGACCATTTAACACAGGACTGCAATACACTTGGCTAATAGGGAATATGAACTTGATGTTTTAGATTAGGTAACTTGGTTAGAGATGGTGCATGTCTTGAAGGCCATGTGTAGGAAGCACAGACTTGAAATGAAGTACAAGAGCTTGTAGTTTTAATTTATTCCTCACAGTGTCCCTGTGAATAAAAAAGGGGTCACAATCACAGGAAACCAGTGCTCAGTAGGTCAAGGCCCAATAGCCATGAGTTGTGATATGGTTCTGTGGGAACCCTTGAGGTTTGGGTTTGACACAATGCTGAAAGGATGGTGCAGAGAGGATCATGAAATCCAAGAAAATAAAACCTCAAGAATTGCTTGGTGTGGGATCAAAAGGCCACACACACATAAAGTTAGAAGACCCTACAAATACTGCAGGGACAAAATGGGAAATGGCATTTTTAGAACGGGTTGGGGGGGCTTAATACAGCTAATAGCGGTGGAACAGATTGAAAAATGCCACTGGTTCTCAGATAGTTTGGCCTCTCATTAAAGACCTAGCAGACAAATAAATGCAATCTTTCTTTTTCCTAAAGGCTGAATAGATATCATTAGACTTAGCCATTTTCTCCCTTAAAATGAGGCAAAATGATGATTCCAGGAAAGGAATCTGTGACTCCAATTTCCTCCCTGATCACTAGATTCAACATGAATTTCTTCCCCACTGATCAAATGCCCTTTCTTTCTTCTACCTCTCTGACCTGGTCAGGCTGTTCTTCCATTACAGGTTTCTGACAATGGAGGACTGGAGAGGAATAAACAAAGAAGAAATAAAATTTCAGATCAATTGGTTTTACATGAGCTGATGCCTTATGTCAAGAAGTATGCTATACTTTAATAAGAAGTATAGCCTTTATGTATGGCTTGCAGGAGGGAACTGGGAGAGTTAGCAGAAAGCTGTCATAAAATGAAACAAAGTTAGCAGGAAGCTAACCAATCATTGTGGCACAAAGGGAACACAGAATATCTGAAGTGTGTCACATACTGAGCACACAGTGCCCTTGGGACTGATCAAAGTCTTGATTCTTTGATGCTCCAGTCCCAGCCCCCAGTGCTGACTTTACTTCGGTTGCAAACACAGCTTTCCCTTTTATCAAGGTCTCTTAAAAATCCTTGGATCATCCTGGCTCCCAACACTGACCTCTGAAATATTCACCAAGAATCTCGCACGGTTGCATCTGGAGACCATATGCCAGTTATGTAAGACAATAGCACTCCAACCTTCCATTGGTCAGGCCAGGACAACTGGTTAGAAGGACAAGGGAAGGCACAAATATTGTCCATTGTGACCCCTTAACAATAACTTCTTTCTACATTTCCAGTTGGCTAATATCAATGACCTGTCTTCTACACATAAATTTGAGTCATCTGGTTAGGAATGGAAGGAAAATAGAATCAGGAGAAGGAGAGACATAGCACTTTGAGAGCTTCTGAATGCAATATCAATATTTACCCAAATTTCATAACAGTAAGACAGATCTATCCCTTGGGCTAAAAATTGTTGGATTTAACTCTATAGAAAGACATCTGATGTCCACAAACTTTCCAAGAAACAACACACTTCCCAGTATTTTGTGTTTTTTTTTTTTTCTCAGAAAACTAGATTTTAAACTCAGCAAAACATGGCTCTGCTTTCATAAAGTAATTGAAAAGCATTCAGTCTGTCTGCATCGCAATGTCTCTCTGAAAATAAGGGAAAAGAGAATGAATGATTCTGGGAGAACAAAAGACAGGAAAAATGGTTAGTTGTTCACCAAGGTAAAATGATCAGAATTAGAATGTGAGAAATGGCTGAGATGAATCCAGCCCCTTCCTTGATAAATCTGAGATGCTGCAGCCCAAGAAGGCTGGGTGGATAACCAGCACCACTGCATAAGGAGGTTTGGAACACAGAATGTAACTGAATTACGTCACACAGTGCCCATAGCTATTTCTTTCTTATGTTTAACACAATTCAGTGAAGAAAAAGCCAGAAATTGATTCTTATGGAGCAGCAGGATGCGGTGCTCAGCCAGGAGTGTGCTTAGATAGAATGAGAATTAAAACAGGGCTAGGAGAATCCATCCTGGTCCAAGCTCTGTGTTTGTTGGCTTTCTGCTCTGTGAAGACAATGGACACACTTGTCATCTATTAGATCAGGGAGACAGGGAATGAACTGGGTTCCAAAATTCTCCTTCCCTCTGAAACTGTCCTATTCTATTAAACCTCTTCTGCTTAGCAATTGCCTTGGTTTCTTTTTCTGATGTGGTTAATAGTCTGAAAAAATAACAGAAGGAGAAAGTCTTTCTTTATCTCCCAGCTCAGTATATGATACACTGTGGCAGGGAAACCAAGGCAATGGGAGAAGTAGCTGGTCACATTGTATCCATCTGATGGATACTGTTGTCTACTTGACACAATCTAGAGTGGCATAGGAAGAGAATATCAATGACAGATTGTCTAGATTATCTATAGGTGATTGTCTTTATTACATTAACTGAGGAAAAAAGACATGCCCCTTAAGAACGTCACTATTTCCTGGTTTAGGGCCTCGATTGTAAAAGAAAGTGAGCTAAGCACCAGCATGCAAGTCTCCCATCCCCCATTTCTCTATCACTGTTTGTCTTCCTATGTCTGTCTCCGTTTATCTGTCTTTCTGTATCTGTCTTCCTGTCTGCATTTGTCTGTCTCTGCTTCTCTCTCTCTCTCTCTCTCTCTCTCTCTCTCTCTCTCTCTCTCTCTCTCTCCTTTTGATTGTGGTCATGACTACTAAATCACTCAAGTTCCTGCCACCTTGTTCTCCTGGTAATGATGGATTGAAACTTCCAATTATGAACTAAGCCCTTTCTCTCCCAAGTTGTTTTTGTCAGAATATTTTGTCATAGCAACTGGAAGGAAAACTACTATAAGCCATAGTCCAAAATCAGAGAGCAATGAATGAGTGCAAGTTTCCTCTGTTTCTCCATTTTATATGATCCATAATGCCTATCCAGGAAATAGTCCTATCCACAGGTAAATGGGTTATCCCATATGGATTAACACAATCAAGAGAATCTCCCACAGGTATAAAAGAGGTCCTTCTCCCAAGTGACTTTAGATCCTGTCAATCTGAAAATGTAAAAGAACCATTAAAAATGATCAACAACAAAGAGGAATATATATAATATGCATATATATCAGTACTTAGATTAATGATGTCATTAAGAAAACAAACACAGCAATGTCCTTTTAAAACTTGATTTATATTACTCTTCCTAGAACCAGACAATCAGCTGTAAATATTTCACCAGAGAACATAGAATACATAAAACATCCTCTTAGAGTCAACAGTATCGACAGCACCACAAAAAGAAACAAAACCTGGAGGTGGTAACCTCTGGAAGGTCTGACTGGGAATGATCATTGTAAAGGCCAACATTTTAGATTAGGCATTGCTCTTTCAACAATCATACACAGTGAAAGTAAGAACCTATAAAATATAGAGAAAGGCTATGAGAAATACTCAGAAGATGGATTTGCTGTTAGCAAGTGGAGTGGGTTAGGTTGTGATGCTTTTCGAGAAAGTTCTGAGGTAGAGAAGCAGAGCATCACCGCATTTCCTCCAACCACCATGGCAACACTGTTGCACTGAAGGAGTTTGTGATGGAATGTTCTTCCTTCATTCCAACATCTAAGACTGTCTGAGAAAGGAGCCTTTCTGTGATTCCGAGCCAGCCTGACCTAAATACTGAATTTTAAACCAATAAGGCTTATAGAATTGGACCTGTCAAAATGAATAGAAAAAAAATTATTTCTATTTGCACTTTCTAATGTAGTGACCACAGTTATATGGCAGTGGGGATCCTAAAGTTAGTGAGTTCAGAAAAAAATTTGAATTTCTATTAGAGTCCTAAAATCAATTTGGAGATTTTCTTTAAATGATTTTTTTTGAATTGTATTTAATGTAACACTTGTGACTTCCTCAAATTTAAAACCACTGTGGCTACAGCCAAGAGTTCGAAGGTTTTCTTCCTTTCTTGCAGTTGCTCTCCTGACACCACTCATGCATGCTCGAGAAAGGACCGTTCACATTATGCAAATGCCCATGCTTTCATGTTGTGTTGGTACCTGTTTGAAGGAAGGAAAATGTGCCACACTGCGTAATGATACATCAGAATCGTAGAAGAATTTGCAACTCACATGCTGTAATAAGAAACATTTAGTGTAATTCTTCTATTTAAATGGCTATCTTGATCTGTATTGACTTCAAAAATCTGGTTTTATAGGTAACTGCAGTGATGGACAGACCAGTCAAAACCCTTTCTTTTGTCAAAATAGAAATATGGACCATATAAGCCAAATTCATTCAGTTCAATTTTCAAGAAAGTGTACACATGAGGCCACTTTATAAATTTTATCGATCTTAGTAGCAAAAGGACAAACAGCACAGCCAGCCACCTTCTCCTAAATTTGTTTATGCGATCAGGCTTGTTCAGCCAAAACCTCCAACACCCTGCCACCTCATTATATTTGCAAGTATTCCGTACCACAAGGTACGAAAACATTGCCAAATTATTAATAATATAATTCATAATTTAAAATATTGACCTCATGTAGCTTCATTGAATAAGGAACAAGAAAAATGAAAACTATACCCAACATACCATTCCAACATTAAAAATAATAGATTTCTGCCAGTGAAGCATAATGGTTCTGGAGTTATTAACCTAAATGAAATCTGCCAATATCACACACATCCAAACACTGACGAACGCAGACACAACCATAGGAGAATTCACATGTGGAAATGTCACATCTTAAAAATATGAATAAAAACATTAGTTACAATTGCAACTAGTAGAAGTGGAAGCTAGTGCCATAACACAACTAATTTATAGTTAACAGTAGAAATATCACAAAATATGTGAGGAAATATGCAGTGATGATACTAGACAATTGGGATAATGAATCTCAAGGTCACAGTCTAGACAATGATAACTGCTACTGTAATCTTGATTTAATAATTAATTCTATACTATGAATTTATATTAAACTATTGCATTCTTCCAATCAAGTATGCAATTCTGAACCTTTTAATTTCATACATGTATATTATAAAATATGGTCACACCTACCCAGATCCATCCACTTCTAACTGCACTATATCTGCAAATCTGAGCCATAGGAGATCTGATACTGAAGGCAAGTAAGTTTCTTGGGCGTAGATACTGAACATTACCATTCAGTTCTGCAAATATTTACCTAGAAAGTGGGTTTTCCGAGGTGATGGTTTCAGGTTTCCATTTTGATAAATGAACTAGGAATAGACCTCTACGCTTCTTACAAGTATTCCAAAGTTATGAGACACTTGGTCATCACATACGGACCTCCTTAAGACATTAACACTGGCCATTGCTCTGCACCGCGCTAGAACTGTGTCAGTTTTCCCTAGAGTCCTTGACATCTACGAATTCATGAAATCTAGATAATTCCAGAATTTTTTTGAGACAATACAGAAAACTCATCTGTAAAAGATTGAGGGGAAATAATGGAACAGGAAGGTTTAAATTGGGTTAGAAAATATAGAGCAGGATAGAGGACCGGATAAAGAGAGGGATAAAGATATTTCAGAGAACTCAGGTGCAAACCTGCTACTTTAGAAGCATCACTCTGCATCTATCTATGGCTACATGTTTACATATAGGTTATAAGAGCTACAAAGAGAACCATGAGACGGTTAAAGAAAAGCTTCAAGGAGGAGTGAAGGTTGATTAAAATGAAACATATTGAAAGTGGAGTGGTAAGGAAAATATTAACCATGAAAGTTAATGAAGGGAAGAAAGGCAGAAGAGGATCAATCAAAAAAAAAGTGTGCATGACCGTGATGTCTTTGTTAGGGTTTTATTGCTGCAAACAAACACCATGACCAAAAAGCAAGCTGAGGAGGAAAGGGTTTATTTGGCTTACACTTCCAGATCATTGGAGGAAGTCAGGACAGGAACTAAACAGGGCTGAAACCTGGAAACGGAAGCTGATACAAGACCAGCTATGAAAATGTGCTGCTTACTGGCTTGCTTCCCATGGCTTGCTCAGCCTGCTTTCTTACAGAACCCAAGACCACCAGCCCAGTAATGGCACCATCCACCATGAGCTGGGCCCTTTCTCATTGATCACTAAGTGAGAAAATGCCTTACAGCTGGATCTTATGGAGGCATTTTCTCATCCGAGCCTCCTTCCTCTCTGATTACTCTACCTTGTGTCAAGTTGACAAACAAAACCAGCCAGTACAACTGACCTGTTGTCAACTTGAAACACAGACACCTCACTATTGAGCTACAACCCTTCCTTGTTATTCTTCCCCAAGATCTCACATTAAAAACATAAAATAACCTTAAAAGTCTAACAGCCTTTATATACTAAAGCATACTAAAATTTCAATCTGTTTAAAATATCCCACTTCTCTAACAATCCAAAAATCTTTTTTAAAAATTCAAGGTCTTTCAGCTGTGGGCACCTGCAAATGCTAAGATTGAATTAAATACCTTCTTCACGATGGGAGATCCAGGGCACACTCACAATCTGGACCAAGCAAAATTAAACCATAATAGTATGAATAAGTCAAGGTCCAATGTCTAGGATCCAGGATCCACACATCATCGTCTGGGTTCTTCCAAAGGGCTTAGGTCACTTCTCTACCTCTGCCCTCTATAGCAAACATACCTTGTGTTCTAGGCTCCAGAGGGTTCCACTCCAGTGCTGCTGCTCTCTTAGTGATCATCCTGCGGTACTGGCATCTCTGCAACACTGGGATCTTCTGCTACAACTACACTGCGCTTTCACTAATATCCTCTCTTACACATGTGTCATGATGCCAAGCCTCACCTTCAACTGCCACTGAGGCTGTAACTTCACCATTGGCCTTGCCTGGCCTCTCCCCAGTGTCAAGGCTCAGCTGCTCTCCATGATGCCTTCATACTTCAAAACCATTACCACCTGGGTGGTTCTTAAGTCATCAGGCTACGAACAAGATGTTTATCTCTGGAACACAGCTTCTTTATGCTCTCAGATAACACTTTCCAGAGAATTTCATGTCAGTGATGCTGGTCTCTTCTTAATCACTGCTATTTTTTTTTAGTTCCAGCTAACCAGCATCAATTGTCCCAGTAGTCCTTCTACTCTTGACTCTAAAACAAGAGCCATGTGACTTAAACTGCCCAAGTTTAGCTGCTTCCTGGGGCTGGAACATGCCCCCCCCTTGGTCTATTACATCTTCCAGCTTTCTGTTTTCACTGAATTCTTCACTGCCTAAGCTTTGTTTTCCTGGAACTTGCTCTGTAGACTGACTTCAAACTTGTGAGGAATCTGCATGCCTCTGTTTCTACAGAGCTAGGGTTAAAGGCTCCTCACTTGAACCCAAATTTTTCTTTAATTTCTTGTCACAAGGTCTTTATAAGCATGGCCACTATGCTTCAAGATCTGGATCACAATTGCACCCTCCATTTCTGGATTGCCATTCATTCCAGATATAGTCAAGTTGACAACCGGGGCAATCCATTACAGTACATACCTTGTCAATTTCATAGGAAATTATGTTTTCAAATGAAAATAATAATCGTGTCATAATAGAGCCTAACATGATATAACTATACCTCATAAAGCTGCAAAAACATAAACAATAGGCTTAGCTGAAGGGATCTTGCCCCAAGGTAACACTCTCTCAATTCTTCTTACTTTATTCTTGTATGTAGGATTTTGCTCCAATCCACTTCAAGTGCCCCATTACTTGAACCATACATTTCATATTTTTCCTTTCTAAGCTTGCTATACTTGAGCAAAATGCTCTTCATAACAGTGAACCACAAGCCAGAAGTCTAAACTAGGTTATTGTGAGATTTCCTTTGAGATTGCAATTAACTTAAATCTCTTCACCTGAACTTCAGGCAGACTCTTTGGACAAGGGGAAAAGCAGCTACATTTTTTTTTTTTTTCAAAATTATCACAAGAACAGTCTCTAGGCAACATACTAAAATACTTTTCCTTGAAAACCTCTTGAGCCAGGCCTCTCCACAATTCAAATTTCCCCCAACACCACTGCCTTCCATGTTCCTACTAGGATAGCCCATTATGCCCACTTAAATCATTCAAGTGATTTTCAAACCCACAGTCCATATTCCTCCCAATAAAAACATGGTCAGGCCTATCAAAGCAATACCCCAGTACCTGGTAACAACTTCTGTCTTAGTTAGGGTTTTGTTGCTGAGGACAGACACCATGACCAAGGCAATTCATGTAAAGGCCAACATTTAATTAGGGCTGTCTTACAGTTTCAGAGGTTTAGTCTGTTATCATTATGGTGGGAAGTATGGTATCATGCAGGCAAACTTTGTGTTATAAGAGTCAAGAATTCTACATATTGATCTGAAAGCAGCTTGGAAAAGATTAGAATTCCACACTGGGCAGAGATTAAGCATAGAATCAAACAAAGTCCACCACACAGTGACAAAAGTCTTCCAATAAGGCCACACCTCCTAAGGGTTCCATGCCCTGTGGCCAAAAATTCAAATACATGAATCTATGTTGGCCAAAGCAATTCAAGGGGGCAAGAAAAAAATGTAAGAGTAAAGGTAGAAGACATCTGCAGGAAAAAGATATTTTCTTAACATGACAGAGCCTCTGACAACTGAACTCACAAAAGCTATGGATGAAGGCATAAGACAAGATCAAGACTGTTAAAATATCAGCATGGAAATGACTCCTGTACCCATGCTGTGGTGGATGGCCCTATACCTGTATAGTAGGTTTAGCCTAATGCTACTTGTATTATAATGTTAACTTTGGTCTCCAAAATTGGTTACATGACTGTCTGCATGTAAGACACTGAGGGACCCTGCCTCCAATTAGTTCTGATTGGTCAATGAAGAAAATGATATCCAATGGCTGGGCAGGGTAGAGGCAGGCCTTTTAGGAATCCTGGGCTTGAGACACAGAGGAAGGAGGAAGAAGGAGATCCACTATGTTGGGAGAAGGAAGAGAGACTCCATGCCAGAAAATAGTGGAGGACAGGGAAACATAACCTGCATGTGAAGGAGCCAGGAGAGGGCAACCCAGTTGGGCAGCCCTCTGAGTCCAGGGCAGCCAAGATAGAATATAGGATTTAGTTTAAGTAATAACTCAGGATTATCAGCAGGAGGTGGATTAACTACATGAAGGTTAGGAAGTGGCCCAGCTGTTACACTGTTTAAGGCATACCAAAATATAAAGGGTGGTGTGTGTGTGTCTTTCATTCGGGAACACAAAGCATTGGGGTGGGTAGCAGAAACTCCATGATGGGATTTTATTTAAATATTTATTTCTACCTATCCCCATATACAAATGGCGACAGTAAGTGAACTCAGTCCATTTTTTTTAATGAGCACACAAAGTCGGGAAGGCAAAGTGGTTGATGGGTTGTAAGAGGAGTTCAAGGAGAAAGAATTTGGGGTAGATTTGATCAGCATACATTACATTGTTTCATAGGTATTGTTGCTAGGTAGAACTATTGACCAATTCCCCTTTGACAGCTTGCATAATACTTTCTGGTACTATAAAAACAAGTTTTGAGAGAGGAGTCTCGGGTTAGGTACAGTCTTGAAAAATACTCCTAAAGATGTAATAGTGGCATGCATATCTTGGTGGTAACCAAAAGCTCTCTATGGGACGTAAGACTGAATCAACTGGAAGCAAATCATGCCAGGTATTAGGAACCTAACAAACTATCTGGGCTGTTGAAGTCATGGATCTTAGAGGAGTACCTACTTCTGCCAATTTATTGAGTCAGCATAATTTCTAACTGCATTTTATATGCTATCCTTATATCCACAGGTAAGTGCAGCTCTCAGTCTTCATAAAAGAAGCTTCTCTTTGCAGCAGAGATCATCTCAGAAAATGTCAAGTAGTCAAAATACAGAGGACAGTTTATTGTGGGATTTTCAGCATCAATAGGATATATCTATAGCACAACTCCTACATCTATAGCCCTGTGATCATTGCAGTAGATTGCTAAGGCCCAGAAGTTGACTGTTTGTATCTTCTAGAAATGACAGGGAAGCTATACTTATGATACTTGAATCATATGGCTATACAAAGTAAGAACAATGACAACATTAATAGATATACTAATATGGAAGAGGAAGATCTTAAGAGAGTCCACCTATGTACAAAGGATTACAAGATCTTGATAATTACAAAGAGATGGAGAATTATGCTTCCCCAGGGATGAGCCCAAAATTGGTTATCCGGTACCAAGTGGGCAGCCCCAAAATTATGTATATATAAATAACACTAAATTAACTCACTAGGTTGTCTTTACATACATATGCATTATTGTTTATATATGTGTGTATAAGATTGTTTTATATATATAATAAAAACAACAATTTAGAAATATAGATGAATGTATGATATTCTCAACAATAAAACAAAGTGAACAAAAATAAAACATGAATATTTGGGTTGGACATGGTTTCATTGAAAATACTTGTCGTTTTGCTTTGATTCAAATTTACACATAAGTAAATGAAAAGTACTACTGGATGTAAGCTAATGAAAGGAGAACTTGAAAGAATTGGTTTTAGCTTTTTCATTGACTCGTTTCTTTCTTTCTTACCTATAGCCTCCATTTACTATTGGGTTTGCCTTCCTCACACAAATGTGCTTTGAGCCCTTAGTGGAATGTTTCTAACACCGATTTATTTCTGTTCTTTTGTCCCCTTGAGACAATGTCATGTTTTGACTGTTCACGTCAATATTCATTTCTACAGTAGGTACCTAAGAAGATGATTGCCATAAGAATGCAGGATGTGTGTTCATATGACAGATAAAATTATAGAAATGTTTTATACTATACTGTTCTTACTAGATATGTATCTAAGAAAAATAATTAACGTCTATTCTCACTCGACATTTGTCTGATTTTTAGCCATTTCACCTGTTGTGACAATAATTGGTTTCCTATCCACCGGGCTCCATTAGTTTTGAAGTTGACTCAGTTAAGCTGAGATTTCATCTTTCTTCAGCACACTCTCTTGTTGTGCACCCATTCCTCTTCCTCCCTTTTACAAAGAGAACATTTTATCCAGTATCCAGGCGCCCTTCCTGGCCAGCAGGAAATTAGACGCAAGACAACAAGGTTCCTTCTCAAGGCAGTTTACTCAGGATTGTAGCTTTCTGGAGGTGGCACCCCACCTACCCCGGGGACCAGGCTTATATCTAAGCAAAGGCCAATGAGCATATGCCACATATCATCTCCCATATCGTCCACGTATGACCATTCCCTGCCCCTGCACAGCTGTTAGCCAAATGAGGACTTGTTTACCACAAGGAGCACTCTCAGCCAGCACCATCCTCAGGTGCAGCCCATAGCGGCTCTCTACAGTTCCCCCTTTTGTTTTACAACGAAACAGGCAAGAGTAGAGGTCTGATCTCAGAATGGAGTAATGGACATTGTACTAGCACCCAAAGGATGCTAGACCTGTCTGGTACCAATTTTTTCTGGCAGGTAAAGGGAATTTGGGGAAAGGGCGGTACCCATTT